>PVJX010000191.1:36545-340093 GCA_004027295.1 Dolichotis patagonum | reverse complement strand
GTAGTTTTATTTTGGTTATGGCTGTTTGGAGTTCTATATGCTTCACTTATCCAGATGTCTGTTTCTCTTCTCATGTTTGGGAAGTTTTCAGCTATTATTTCTGTAAATATCCTCTTGATATCATTTGGGCTGTCCCCTTCTTTTTCATTTATCCCTATTAATCTTATGTTATTTTTCTTTGCATCATCTTGCAGGTGTTAAATTGTTATTTCCTCGTTCTTTGTTATTTTTAAAAGATCTTGACTTTCCTGCTCACTGGCTGCAATCTTATCTTCAAGGTCTGAAATTCTATCTTCACTTTCATTGAGGTGGTTTTTACAGCTTTCAATAGAATTTTTGATTTCCTGTATATCTCTTTGAATCTGCTTTATGCATTCTGTTTGTTTCTTATATTGTTCTTTCAGGGATTCTATCTGTTTGCTTTGTTTCTCTAATTTTTAGCTGTTTTCACTATATGCGTTCACTGTTTCTTTCACTATTTTTATCAATTCTTTTATCTGAGCAAGTATTTCTGGTTTGAATTTCTCCATAGCTTTCCCTATTTGCATATTTATTTCATTTGATATCATTTCAGACATTTCAGGTGTATGGCTTCTTTTTTCTTCTATGTACATGGCTTCTAAGCTTTCTTGGGGAGGGTTAGAGCTTTGAGCCTGCCTTTTGGTCTTTCCTTTTGTCATTTTTCTATATTTCCTTACTTTGAGTGGAGTTCCAAAGCTTTCTCTGCATGTGTGGTGAATTACCTCTTATACCCTCAGTTCCTGGAGGGGCAGTGGCTCCCCCACAGGCTCTTGGCTTCCTCACAGGGTCCTAACTCCCCTCTGTGGGCTCCTGGCTCCCTAAGTTGAAAGGCAAATGCTGGGTGTGGTCACCCTGGAGCCTGTGGAATCTCAGGCAGACCAGTCCACCGTGCTTTGTCCCAGGCAGGTCTCCAGGAGGTTCCCTGCGAGTGAAGGGTGGGCCTATAGGTCTCAAAGAGTCAGGCCAGGTCTGAAAAGTTCCCGGTCCCAAACAGACCTGGCCAAGATGCCAGTCTCCACAATGTTCCCAATCCATACAGCCTGGGCCATTCTGTGGGTCCGAGAGGTTCGGGTCCCAAAGAGACAGGCTGCAATGCTGCTTTCTGGGAGACTTCCTGCAGGTGAAGGGCGGGGCTATGGGCCCAAACAGACCTGGCCCAGATGCTGGTCTCTAGGCAGTTCCCTGCGGATGAAGGGCGGGCTTACCAGTCCCAAACAGTTGCACAGAGATGCAGGTCTGGGCAGACTTTCAATCCAAACAGCCCGGGCCACTCTGTGGGCCCGAGACGTTCGGGTCCCAAAGAGACAGGCCGCAATGCTGCTTTCTGAGTGACTTCCTGGGGCTGGCCCATCTCTCTCATCCAATGACTGGGGAACAGAATGAGGGTTGCCTTATGGTATATTTGCTTAATAAATTTTTCCACTTCCTTTACTGAATATGTATCTAATCCAGTAGCACTTCCATGTCCATGTGAATCTTTTCTTATTGAGACAAAATACCCAACACTCACCATTTAAAGCAAGAAAGGTTTATTTCAGTTTACAGGTTGTAGAAATCTCAGCCTATAGTCAACTGCCTCCAAGGCGGAGTGGCATGGCAGAGGGGCGTCACAGAGGAGAAATAGTTCATGACTTGGCAAGCAGAAGGCACCAAGCAGCAGCAGCAGCAGCAGCAATAGGGAGCCTGACTTTCCCTTTTATTTCATCCAAAATACAAGCCTTTTAGGTGGTGCCACCCACATCCAGGGTGGGTCTTCTATCTTCAGCAAATTCATTCAGCCACAGCTCTAACTGTGATAATTCCACTCAATAGACTAATTTAGTGCCAAATGGCCTTAATCCCAGAATCACATACCCTAGATACAGCAAGCTCAAAAAGCTCCACCTCGAGCACCCAAGGCTTTGGGGTAGGGGACACCTAGATAAAGTGATAGCAGTGGGTTTGTTTTAATATTTAAACACATTTTTAGAAAGTATAAAAATTCACTGTGGATACCCAGTTAACATGCAATGAAAATTAAGGTTTTTTAACAAATATGACAGATTTGTTGTTACATGGATACTCAGTACTACTGAACTCTTTGTAACATCACAATATTTTTTTCTTATGATGTATATTTTGGTCTTCTTTTGCTTGTTTCCTCAAAATGTCCTGTTTGTAATTACCAGATTTCTAGGTCTCTTCTTTACTAAATTCTTTTAGTACAGTGATAATTCTTCTGTTACACAGGTTTTATTTTTCTACTTAAGATTTATGGAGCTATAATTTATATATAATAAAATCACTGTTTTAAAATAGCTACTTCAATGGGTTTTAACAATTGAATACAATTTATTATCATCACAACCAAGTGTTGAAATATTTCTATTACTCTTTTTTTTATTTTAAAGACAGTAAAATCCAACAGAACAAACTGGGACAAAACCAATCAAAACAAAGCAGCAAAATTGGTACAGAACTTCAAAGCAGTATTCTAGGAAAACAACAATAGCTAACATAGTATTTCTTGTTATCTTTGCAATAGTTGTCCATCCATCAGGGCTAGCAAAATCAAAAACAAAGCAGAATAAAACCAATCAAAACAGGATATTGAATAATGCAAAACAGTAACCAGAACAAAGCAAAACAGTGAGAACAATATTGGATTTCAAAGACAAAATAGAAGGAAATCTCCATATTTGCCATATTGCATATTGTCATCCTGTCAAGAGATGCTCAGACCTCTGGCCCCAGGCCTGCATAATCAACTAAACAGCACAAGCATTTAGTTGCTTTATGTACCTTAATTGCTGTAAACCCAGCCTGTCCTCCAAACCTGCCAGTTGCTTACTGTGGGGAGTAAGGGTGGCTGTGCGGGGTGGGGAGGGTGTGTGTGTTTGATTCTCAGCCCACAGCTGGTAGGCTCATGGGAGGCACTATCTGACTTTTCTTGGAACCCACAGGGCTTGTGTTGCTTGTCAGAAAGGCTGGCTAGTTGGTATTTCCATTATTCTTAAAAAGGCTTTTATGCTTCTCAGCGGTCCATCTTTCCTAATCTTAGGTCCAATGGAGCCACTGATTTATTTTCTGTCATTAGACTTCTACCTTTATTAGAATTTAATGTACACAGAGCTATACAGAAAGAAGTGTTTTTTGGTGGTTGACTAATTTCCAATTATCATAATATTTTAAAAATTCTTTCATGTTGCATGCATCAATATTTTGTTCTTGTGTATTGCTGAGTAGTGTTCCACAGTGTAGACACACCACAATTTGTTTATTCAGTAGCCAGATCATAGTCAGTTGAATCATTTCCAGCTTCAGACTGATATGAATCGCTTCTATGGACATTTATGTATAACTTTATGTATGCTTTCGTGGAAGACAATGCTTTTAGAGGATTCAAGTAACGGCGAGAAGGTGGGGATACAAGTGGAACAAAACATGTTTGAAGAATTAGGCAAGGTTCAGATCCAAAGGAGATCTGTGAACCATTTTAGGAAACACAATTCCTAACGTAATGGGTAGGGAGAGAAGCAAACATACAAAAATGCTTACGAAGCAGCATGGTAAATTCTATACTAGAGACATAAGCCATAAATCAGTGGTCACCATGCTCTTACTTTAAACATTAAGACTTTAAATGTGTTCATTGCAACTGCTCACTCAAGATTATAGCGCAGACAGAGACATAGAAAATAAGTAAATGAATGAGGATATGTTCCACAAAAACTAGTGAAGCATTAAAATTCAATATAGAAAAATCTTCCAGGTACAAAACAGTGACATGGCCTTGCTCTAAAGATTGGATGTCAGAATGCCTGGCATAACATCTTGACATGAGCAGAAAGTCTTAAGGACATTTTTTTTCTTACCTGTATAGAAGATACAGATATTTTTTCATTTGGGCACTCAGCCAGTTCCTGAGGGCTATAAACTCCTAACTCTGGCAATGCACACTGCAAACCCTGGCATTTTAAACTGCTATTTGAGGGACCTCACAGGTAGGGGTACTTTAGAGTCTCACCAGTGCAAAGGACGCTCTTCCTGATTGAAACGCTAAAAGCTGTGTTTGGGATTCTTTAGCACTGGATTTGAGGAGTTGGTGCTCTGCAAGTCCTATGATGTATCTTCATTCCATGCTTTCCTTTTCTTCTGTGCAATCATGTATGTGTTAATCAACATTATATTAAATATACTTTATTTTTTTTATCTCAGTGTTAGAAGCTTTGGTTGTTTGTAAATCTGGTCCTCTAAACCAATCGAAGATGACTTTAGTCTCTTGAAACTATAGTTAGTTACAAAAACAGACAGTGGGACTGAATTTATTTCATAGGCAATAATTTTCTGCCCTCTGAAATTGCATAATAGTTTTTGCCTCTAATCCTGTTTCAAGGTGAAAATCATACAGTAGGGAGCTCAAATAGAGCTTTAAGTATTTGAACTAATTTTCATAGTTACAAAAATTCAAGGTGAATACTATGTTAGGTAGAAAAAAATCACAGGGATGTGTGTGAAGACATGCTATCTTTGGAGGCAGTGGGACACCCTGGACAGCAGTGTGTGTGTCAGGGTGTGGGGTATGTATAATACAAAACAGTGGAATAACCGAAGTGGACAGCAGAGGTAGAAGGTCTGTAAAGTGTGCTCGATGTGTGGAGTTAACTGAAGGTAGACTCTTAAATTACTTCATTACCATGTTTATGTTCAGATCTCAAATCACATGTGTGTGAAAGATACATTGGAGGTGGATAGATGTAGAAGTATTTTTCTTGTGAAAAACCCCTATTGCCTCCAAATTATTGCCAAATAAGTCTAAACTTCCATTGCTATGAATGCCTTCCATAATCTCTACCCAATCTCAGTCTAATTTCATTTGTTCCTTGTTTCCTTGAGGTCTCAGATTGATTTCCACATGATAATGTGGTTTCTACTAATTATAGGATCAACTGTTTCTGTTTTTTTTTTAATTCAGGACGCATTTGTAGATACTTCCTAAGGCTCTTTTCTCTCTCTGTCTCTTTAATTGACTGTAATTTGTAATTTGGGCAGCTAGTTACACAGGCTCTTATTTGTGATTCTGTGGTATGTTTCTTTCTTATGTCTTACCAGGATTGTAAACTCCGAGTAGAAATATCTTAGGTTCCTACAAAGCATTTGTCTTAATCCTGAGAATGCTCTATAGCACAATAAACACATTGATTAATTTACACAAATATCAATAACATTGAAAATTCTACTTGAGCACAAGTTAATGCAAAAGTATATTATAAAATTGATAAATGTTTTCAATAGGATTTCCAAAACATGCTTCACATTGCTGTTTAATATTTATGCATGAATTATTTGTACCTTGAAACACTGTAGTAGTAGATTGAATATTTATAAAGTTTTATGCTTTCTATTTTTAATTTTTAAAACACTTTTTCTACCTTTGGTTGGAAAGAAGTGCTCTTTTATTTTATTACCATAGTAAGTAATTAGTTATGAAAATGTACTGGGAGATGTCATTAAGTGGAATAGTGTATCAGAAAATTGATACCATAAAAACCTAGTGAGTTTAAACTTTTATCAATTTCACATTCTCTTACTCTTGTAGGTTGCTAAAACAAAACATGGTAGCTTGAGTGGTTTAGAAACAATGGAAATTTATTTTCATTTCTGGAGGTTGCAGAGTTCCAAATCAAAGCACTGGTAATTTTGTTTCTGTTGAAGATCTGATTTTTGATTTAGAAATGGCACATTGTCGCTGTGTCCTCACGTGGTGCAAAGAGCAGGACAGCTCTCTGGGCTTCTCTTATAAGGACTCTGATTTATCTTCCCATCTTCTAACATCATCACCTTGGCAACAAGGAACACGAACATTCAAACTGTAGTAAAATCACAGCTGAAATATCTGAGGACCAGAAGTTACTTGCTAACTTTAATATAGAGTAGTTAATGTAATTGAGAACTAGTAAACATTTTTTTGAGGATTAAAATGCTATATTTAGAAGTGATTATTTGCTTTAAACAGAAAGTTATAAAAATGACTCTCACAACACAAACTATAATAAATTCATATAAAACAAGTTGTATAAGTCAGTCTTCTTGGGCATTGTTACTGTTTTTATCTTACACTTTAGTCTCTTCTTTTATGCTAGGAGGAAGTTATCTTCTATCAGCCTCTTGGACTTGTGATCAGTTTCTGAATATTCACCGCCCTTTGGTTTGGTATTTTAAACTTTGTTTTGAAAACGGCTAAATCATTAGTCACTAGTGGGACCTTGTTTCTCTGGGAGGTGAGGATCAGGGGAGTATCACTTCCCAGACTATTTTCCTCTTTGACATGAAGTGAAGCCAGTGAAAGTGGTGACAGTCCCCAGCTCCAGTGTGATGGGGTTTGTATACACTAAGACAGCAGATTCCTTCCAATGCAGGGTTCGCTGCAATAGCCTAGTGGCCCCTAAGTAATCACAAAGAAGAAGGTTAACACCTTTATGCTACTCAACTCCTTGAGTCACAGTTTTCCATCTGACTTAGAGGTGAATACTTTTCTAGCAGGTTCCTAATTGTGAAATTTGGCTTACTTTACCAAATGGCTTCTCTATTTCCAGCAGTTCTTGCCATTTGCGACAGCTTAAGGGCAAACAGATATTAGGAATTAGTGTTCATTGTGGGATGCATTCCTTTTCCTTAAATGCTGAAGATGTACTTGGAGTGCATCCAAGATTCCTTTCCACACTTTCAGATTTCAACAGAAAAGCAAATCTATCACCAGGTAAATGCAGTAGCTTAGTTGTGTTGGTTGTAATCTGAGAAGCCACTGCCATTACAGACAGTTATTCTGAGGGGAAGATGCAGGGATAGGTCCTTCGTGATCTTGGCACAACTCTTTCATTTTGTGATCAGTACTTAACCTTGTCTTATGTGTATTTCTGTTTGTCAACACTTTGCTTACTTGATATTTTTAGATTCATTAGCATTGAATTTAAAGAAAACAGCACTATAGCTCATGCCTAAATGAAAACTGTACTTCATAACACATGTATTTTCAGTTACCTGCATCAGGCTTCTGCACAGGAACACGAGTCAGCATTTCAGCACTTTTCCTGGGGACTATTTCACACAGTGAAATCACCGAAAATATAGAAAACATAGCAGTAAATAGACCGTGGAAAGAGCAATTATTTATGAGAGCTGTAAAAGAAGACAGAAGTCAGCTTTTTTCAGTGTTTGCAGCATTGGGCAACTAAAGTTTACACAGCTCTCTACATATGCCTATTCCATGTGGAAGCACCTCAAGTATTGCTTTTGGCTTACAAGTAAATTTCAGTGAATAGGTGAATTAATCAAAATATGTTACATTTACGTATCAATATCCACAATATATGCATTCATTATATGTTGGAAATGATTATAATGTTTTAAAAAAATACAGAATTTGCAAATAATGAGGATTGGCTGTATATTTCTGAAACCATACTTGATATTTTTTATAGCATTCTAAACCCTTTGAGTGATTTGGAAGTGTGCATTCTTAGAATTGCTTAATGATGACACAGGACAACCAGTGTGGGACTGTCTCATCATGTTTTAATACCTTTCACCATATTTGACAGCCGATTAATTGATATCTACTAACGAATGTTGTCTTATCTTGGGTCCTCAAAGCTTTCTGCCACCCACCTCTGTATAGCTGCTCCTTTCTGGAGTGAATCTGCTGTAAAGTGGGAAACATCTTTCCCACTCTATCTCTGTCTTTACGCCCACAGTCTATGTAGAATTCAGGTACTTTTAATCCTAAGAACTCTGTTATTTTATAATAAAGTATCAATGTCACTGAAATAATCAACTCTGAACTTTACTCTGAATGAAAGTTGGATTTTGGAAGATAGAGTGAATGAGGGTTGGGGGTTGCCATTCAAGGCTTTTTCACTTTTATTGACTTTCATATCTGTTTTCTCTCATTCACGAGTTGAACTTGACCCCATTTCAGTGGAGAGTAGTGAGAAAGTGTCTTCGATCCATTAATTTGGGCTTGTTCTCTGGTTGTGGCAATATGTCTGTTATACTTTTCTGCTAGAGCTTTTGTGAGTTTCACAACTATTTCTTGTGGAGTTGCTCAGTGTTTCTGTTAGCTGTCTGTCACTGTTTACAAACTTCATTCAGACAGTTTTTTCCTTGCCCATCCTTTCTATCTCTTGGCTCATGATTTCTCCCCTAGAATTCACCCATTCTTTGAGAGAGGAAGGATTGTCTTATTTAAAAGGGAAGTTTACTCTCACATGCAGTTTGATATTTTTTTCCTTTTTCCCAGCCTCTCAGGCTGAGAATCCTGCCTCTTGCTTTTAGACCCCTTAAGCACACATCAGATACTAACCTCTTGTTTCCTCAAATTTCAGAGGATACATAAAAAACTCTACAGTTAATTTTTTTAAAGTCCTTTCAGTTGGCTTGAGGTGAAAGTGAATATTATCTTCTCTTCCCAGTGGTGGAGAGAAAGAGAAAAGCACTCCAGCGACACTCAACACAGAATCGTTCCTTTACTACACACACATGGACCTTAGACCACAGGGTAGAACCAGGAACATAAGTACTGTGGCCTATCTGCATAGTCTGTAACCTTGTTTGCAGTGTCACATCTTTTTTTCTTTTCACCATAGGCTTTATTTCATCAATTTTCTTTTTGTTTTTTAGGAAAAGTTCATTGGTGTTGCATTCATCAAACATTCTTCAAATCCTTACTTTTTCAGTTGTTACTACGACTGTATAATTGGACACTATGTCATTTCTGGAGCTACACTCTCTGGATGCAAGTGGGACTTTGAGCAGACGATATAATCTCATTATCCCTTAGTTTGCTCGTAGGTAGAAGTGAGTGGAAACACAACTTCTATCTTGTTGCTATCAAGATAAATGAACACTTGAAATGTAATTTAACAGGTTGGTACATGGTAGATGTCAAATGTTAGATACTGTTCTCAAGAACATATTTTGGTTTCTTATGTATTTGAATTATATCTTGGCTAGATCCAAGTGGATTCTTGAATTTCACTCTCATGCTTGAGAACTTTTTAAGGTTAGTCTACCATTAATGACATCTGTTATCTTATAGACATTTGATATCATCCTTATTATTTCCCTCTTTTTGGGGGTAATTTGCTTTGCCTACTTTTCTAAAGAATTCTTTCTTTGTTTTCAAAGTTCATTAATAGGACAAGGATGGGTCTAAATATTAAGCATTTTAAAAACAAAAATTTCTTTTTCCCATGATTCTTTTTATATTCATAATTAGTATTTTATTTTAAGAAGATCTTTATAAATTCAATCTTCGAATACCTTTCCACTTTTGTTTATTAAATTCTTTAGTTATGAACAAGCAATTATCCTTACATTGGCTTGGCCTTGCCTTATTTCCTTGTCCTTTCTTCTGCATTCCATTTTTCCTTCATTCCTTTCTTTTTTTCTACCATCTTCCTTCCTCCCTCCTTTCTTCTCTTCCTTCTTTCCTTCCTCCCTTCCTCCCTTCCTGCCTCCTTCCTTCCTTCCTTTCTCCCTCATTTCCTCCTTCCCTTCCTTCCTTGCTTTGCTTTGTCTTTCATATTATTTAGTCAGTTTTAATGTATATTCAGTCAATGTTTCATTTTATTTCTAGAGATAGATTAATTTGGTAGCTAATTTGTTTGCTTGGGTCTGCAGTCTCTCCATCCCATTCTCCTTTTTTTTTTTTTTAATATAATTCAACTTGTACTTTACACTAAATAACTGGGACCCTTTTCCTGATCCTTGTGCTATGTTTTCTCCATGGTTGAGATCTTTTTTACATTTACATTTCTTTTACTTTTTAGAAGAAGATATGCAGCTTTCCACTATATTGATATGTTTCTACATTGTTCTTTTCCTCTTGCAGCTGTGTGGGTGGATCAGTTAAGGTACTATTTTTATGTTCTGATAAAACTTATTTTTGTTGTTTCATTTTATTTTGTTTTAATTTTTTGGTCTGGTTACACTGTATCTGAGGCTGTTGTTTTTCCAATGTGCTAAAAATTAATTAACTTGGTTAATTAATATTGGTTAGTTATATTTTCTTCTTATTTTTCTATAAACTGGATCATGTAGAAAAGAAGGACACATTCAGTTACCAGAATTTTTCACCTGTGCTTATAATGCTTCTGAATGTTTTCCCTTCTAAGATACCTCATAATGTTTTCAAAAGTAGTTCAGTTCAATTTAGTTATGGGGCTATTTCCCACTGCTGATATGGGATATGTGAAGAGAAAAAAGAAAAAGATATATATATATATATATATATATATATATATATATATATATATATAAAATAGCTAAACTCAGTATACTACTAATTGTATTAGTTATTGGAAAAGAACAGTTAATACAGGTTTAGATCAATTTTACATGTCTATATCTCTTAATTTAATCAAGCCTCTTTAAGGTAACAATATACAATATTAAAACTATTGTCAAATTCCTATCATTTTGTTTTGTTAACCTATACTGTTATTGTATTTTGTTTCTTGTTTGTTTTCTGTATTACTTTTTGGTTTTTCTTTTCTGTGTCTTTATAATCTTAAAAAAGATTTCTCATGTCTCTTAACTTAATGAATATTAATGAAGTTTTCACTTTTTTAAGAAGTCTGCTCTACTTTTTAGTACTATATTTTAAAAAGTGTTCACATAGTCATTTCTCTGTGTTTTTGTAAGAAAAGGGAAAAGAAGACGCCCTTGAATTTATTTATCTTAGTATTTGAGAGGAATCACAAGAGTTCTCTCAGTTCTGTTATTTTTTGATGTTGTTTATGGAATGTGGACTGAGAGAAGTGTCTCCAGTATGAACCTCTGAATTTCACTCTGCTACAGAACTTCATCTATTTTAATGTAAACCTGTATATAAATATTCTAAACTCCAAATCCTGAGCCCTTTACTATTCACCTTGTATCTGGTCTAATGGGAATTCCTACTGGGACAATCTTCATAACAGTGTGTATGTGGGATGTAATCCAATGCAATCACTTCTTATCACCTCCACTGGTACAAATCTGGTCAGATTCATCATCTCTCCTTTCTGATTCATTCCTGTCTAGTTCCACCTTTGCACCTTTTTTCTCCTATAGGTTGTTCTTAATATAGTAGCCAGGGTCTAGATCATCCTTTAACACTATTAACCAGATATCACTCATCTTCTGCACATTCTAGAATAATAAAAGGCAGAGTCCTTTCAGTATCTCCCAGGATGACGTATTTTCTTCTTCTCACTTCAATCTCCTAGTAATAAACTAGTAATCGCCTAGTAATAACCCATTGGATCATTCTGTTCCAACCACATTGTGTCCTTTTTCTTTCTCAAAAAACAAAATACCAAAATTTTTAATTTTGGAAGGGGTCCACATCTGTCTGAACATTTGAAAATAAAAGACATTTCAGCTGCAGAAACCTGAGAAACAATATAAAGCAGACCCCTCTTTACATAATATGTTGTCTAGAACAGAAGGATGAGGTTGAAAAATGTTTAGGGACTATTCCCTGTTCTGTGGATCTTGGCATTTTAAAACATTTGTCTCTATAAAATCTATCTCACAGATGGGAAGAAGCTGTCAACACAAAAAGAGATGGGGGAAAAGGGGAAACAAGAAGGTAAAAAATATCAAGATGCAATATCTAAAGTACTAAATTCCAGTGATAGACATATTTATCATGTATCAAAAACATATACTATTAAAAGTACTTGTATCATATTTTTTAAAAAAGAAAAAATTAGTTGATTAAAGAAGACTGAGTCATTTCTGATTTTACGATGTGTAAAAAGCCAAAATTAGCAAAACATTGTGTGACGTATCGTTGCATCGTGGTAATGATAAGATGTTTGTTATTGCAATATGATAATGATAAAGTGAAGTCTGAGTGAGCATCAGAGCCCATGAACTAGGGTCATCAGCTAGAAGTGCTCACAGAGGGTTGGATCAGAGGGGACTGAAGACGAGAGGGAGGCCAACCAGTTTATGAGAAGGTGACCAAGGAATTACATATATAATACATATTATATATAATATATATATCAACTCTATTGTGTTTTGCACATATTAAGTGATCCATAAACTGTAACTGTATGTGGCTGCATGCAGTAATACATGTTCTTTCCCTTTATATTTGCATAGGTCAATATAAATAAGGGTTTAAAATGCACAGTTTACTGACAACAGTTTTCATTAAAAGCATATGCATCCCAGCACCTTGCTCACAGAATGCATACACTACCTACTCATTGTGTCTGAGGAAAAACAATATGCTGCATTCAGGAGTGAGAAGCAACCTTAAACTCAGACCACACCAGTTGTAATTCAAGCAATATGATGAATTATCTTCCATGTATTTGACCAATTCTGCTTCATGTAATTCATATGGTTTTCAGAACTGAGCCTTTTGAAATTCAAGCCATCATTGTTGAACTTTGATACTTTAAAATAAAACTAAAGTTTCTTTAAAATATATGTAATGATAAACTGAAATAATTTGCTTCATTTGGACAGGCATCACAAAATTGTCTTAGACAACTCAAACCGAGACAGATTCTGAAACATAATAGTTTGCTGCATGATTTAATTCATGTGAAGATACTTGTCGAAAGATTGAAAAGTTTTAGGACTCTTAAATATTGAACAAGGAACTCCCAGGTCACCAAAGCTATACTTTGTGATAACAAGAAAAAAATTTTGAAAAAATTACTTTAACTGAATGTTTCTCTGAGTCAGATTATAGTAGGAGTCCTGTGTGATAGAGTATGTACTTCTGTTGTTTACATCAAAAATAATGAAGTATTAGTTTCACTTTTTGAAAATTGTTTTGGGATCGAACTAATGACCTTGCACTTGCTAGGTAGGAGCTTATGCCACTGAGCTAAATCCCTGGGCCCCTAGTTTCACTATTATCATTTTAAAAAATTTGTTTGCCTATTTATTGAGGAATACGTGTACATTTCTTTTAGCCTGGAGACTGAGTAGGACCATAGCATCAAAGCAGATCTGTACTAGACACGTTAAATAGGCAAGAAAGATTTTAATTGAAACTACTCCAACAAGAACTGAATTCTACTGAAACAAAAGGTAGGAGAGACTTTAAGTACTGGTTTGAATTTGTGGAAGAATACTGAGGCTATGAAGAGTGAGGATCTATATACTTTGCCCATTTGTATATACTAGCTTGTGCTTATGGAAGAAAAAATGGGAAATGGAGTCTTTATTCATTTTTCTTGATGATTACAGTTAAAAGAGATTACTCCAAGCATTTGAAAACATTGGTTTATAAAATATGACAGAGATGATCAGTATCTCATGGGGCAGAAATGTAATTTATGATTGAAAAAAATTTTTAAGTAAATGCGCTAAGAAAAGTTCAGGGACCTCGGAGCAGAAGGAAAGGCATCTACTTCAGTCATGCTAAAAGCCATGTTCAGGTGGTCTTGTTAGCAGATGCCATCGCCGCCATTTTAGAGCTGAGATGTAGGTTAAAGGCAAGATGGCAGGATGTTGTAGGCATCTATTTGCTCTGAATTTCATCTGGATCCTGATTGACCATTTCCCTGCCTTTACTCTGAATCGGAGAATGTCCTCTTTCAAAGTTCCCTGCTTCTTCACTCTTCACCTTAATTGTAGATGACCATTTTCAGGAAGGCTATAAAGTTTCAAAACATGAAGTAACTCTAGTACCATTTTCTTATAAATCAGGAATAAACTGAGGTCTATTTCTCTCTTGCCTTGAGTGTTTTACTCTTTAAATTAATCTTTCTTTAATGTAAGCCAGACCTATCGAATATTATTATATTCTTAATAATAGGAATCAGTAATTGAATGTTATACAATCAAAATTGATATTATTACTGATTTCCCTAAATGTACTTTCCCCATTCTTTTTCACATTTTTGTACTGTAGAGAATGCAGAACTATTAATCTCATTGAAGGTTTGATCCCCAGAAAGTTGCAAAATACTGCAAACACTCCATATGCTCTGCTATTTTTACAGTTTTAACTGACACATGCTTTTGTATTGTGATTTAGTTTTCCATTGTTTTATAGTTTACATCATTTGGCTGTAGAAAATATCTTTTGAGCTCTCAGTGCTGCATTTTAGCAATTGAAGTCTAAGCTGTGCCCTTTCTAAATATCAACCTCATTTTTCCCCCATTGGGCTGTTATTGTTGTTTTTTTATCCATGTTATTTCACCACATGAGTAAATGGTTTCCATGTTGACTTAAATTTTCCCTTAAGCAAGTGAAATTTGGCTTTGTGCTGTACTGCAGTGAAATGAAAAACATTTTATTATTGAAAAAAATGTTTTAGATTACATTTTTAATATTTTTTCCTGAATTTTACAAAATAATGTTTAAATATTCCTCCTGGGGTATTTCTGTTCAAATTTAAAAAATAATTTTACTGTTCATCACATTTCTAAATATCTAAAGATTTCAGTTAACTAATTTAGTAATATTTTCCCCTAATAGAAACAACTGCTCAAATACACATTAAATGACTGTAAAAGTTAATTTGTTCATGGATATTTTTAAGTGACATTTGGGGTGAGTAAGAAGAAAAGAATCGATCCTAATAATTTAAGATTTAAGACTGCATGGTTATGTCATTTATTTTTACAAGGATTAAAGATTACCCAAATTTGATATTTGCATGAAGTATTTCATATAGACTACTACGAAATGAAGAAACCTCCAAATTTGTACAACAAATTTGAAGTACATAACATTAATTTCTTTGTTTTTATAAACATCAGTTTAAGACTAATATAATGGGCTGCTATTAAGTCCTATCTAAGCTTTCAGGTTTTTCTAGATGTTTTTAGGAATCATCTTCATAAAACCTGTTACATGTTTCTGAAGTGCATTGCTCTTGTTTGCTAAGTTTTATGAGATTTTTTGTAGTGTGCTTTGTTCAGGTTTAGAACCTGGGACAGTTTTCAAAATCTGGAGTTAAATGTCATTGTTCTGTTTCTTCTCAGATTGTTTTACACAACAATTACTTTCTTTAATTATAACTTTTATATATTTTACCATTACAAGTGTTTTCTGCTCATTATCTAGTAAAAGTCAGTTTTCAAATATTGGGGTTTGTTTTCTAATCTCTATCTATATCATTTATATCTGTATATCTGAATGCGCAGTGTGTTAGGAGTCAGATGCATGTCTGCATCTAATTCCCTGCTGAGTGAAATGTTTTGCTACAGCTAAAAAATCTGGGAAGAAAAGGAGAAATCATCTGGTAGTTAGCTTGATGCATAAAAACCCAGAGGAAACAAAATTGAATTGATGTTAGCCAAAAGCAGCAATTAGGAAAGAATGGGCTTGTGCCAAACTGTTCCCAGAAACTTATTTGAGGAACCTGTAGTTCTTTGTTTTACCAAACAACCTTTATTCATCTTTACTTACAAACAAAATACCCCATTCATTTTGCCAATAATGGTTTGTTTGGGTACAAAAGCAAAATATCTTATTCCTTTTGCCAAAAATGCTTTGTTCAGATGAAAAACAGGAATTTCTTTGTTTGCATTTTGAATAAACTTCAATTCTTAATTCAGTCTGGTAATTGTTTTTTAATTATGGCATGATTTCTGTTTGTTAATTTATGATTTAGTTTCAAATTGCTTTGTAACTATTGGTGTTCCGTTTGAACTGCTTTTTATAGTTCCTCTCTCCTCTTCTTGCTTTCTTTCCTGACTATTACTGAAAAGTCACATATTCACTTTTTCCTACTACATATATTCTTAATGTTTTAGTTTATGATAGAACAGTCCTTTTGTAATTCCAGAAAACTGACATGATTTTAAACCACTAACTCCCTTGTCTGTTGTGCTTTTTCTGCTATTTAATTTAATTCTTTCTATATTTTACACCTACGTAATGTTATTACTATTATGTAGTCAATATTCATTTAAATTTGCTCACATGTTCGCTGTTTCTCTGCCTTAATATGGGATCACTTGTCTTTGGTAGGAGGAATTTGCAGTTATTTATGGTACTGGGCTGCTGATAACAAGTTTTCTTAGTTTTTGTTTACCTAAGCGTGTTTATTTATTTTACCTTCACATCTTCCTGGCTAGCACATTCTTGGTTGAAATTATTTTATTTAAGGACATTGAAGAAGTCTTCCACTGTCTAAAAGGTCACAGCGTCTGCAGCTTCTGCTTCCTTCCCCGTCCCTGTCTCCCCCTAAACCCGTAATTATTTTAAACACATAGATGCCACTCAGCTGTGTTCTGGTAGTAGCGGGGCTACTGCTGTTCAGTTGCTTTCTTCTCATCTTTGCTTTTATTTTTCTATGTGAGGGGAATGCCCTCTGCCTAAATTCTTTTCTTTTGAGTTTTGGAACTTTTATCCTACAATATGCCGACTTTGTAGGTTCTTGGTACTACGGGTTAATAAAATGCAAGGCAGTTGTGGCTTGTTGTCTTTTAATTAGTTTTGAGAAAAATCATGCAATCTCAAATACTGTTTCTGTCCCTAGCTGCTATGTCTCTGGTTCTTAACAATACATGTGTTAAACTTCTGGAAAGTGGCCCATGTGTTTCTGAGACTAATTTCTGCTTTTCGTCTCTTTGTCTCTTTACGCTACAGCCTGATATTGGTTTGTCTTTCAAATTATGAATGCTCTGTACTGTGTTCAGTCTACAGTTAAATCTCTAGATTGGGTTCTCTTTCCCATTATCATATTTTCATTCTTATGAAATTCCACTTTTACTATTTATATATTTCACTTTTATGATGAAATTCACCATGTTACCATGTATTTTTTTAAACACATGGGAAATATTTCTTTGAAATCCTTCCCTAAACTTTTAGTTTTTGTATTTCCTGTAGACATGCTTCTAATTTTCAGTTTCTGCTTCTTTTTTCTTGAGTTTCAATCATTTGGTGTGTTTTCTTGGCATGCCTGGTAATGTTTATTTATAAACTGGATGCTGAGTATGAATCATCTTAGAGATTATTGGTAATGGAATCTTCCTCTAGAGAAGAGTTAATTCTTTTCTGGTAGAGAAAATAGGAATAGATCACTTGCCGCATTCATGTTTGGAGAATTCATGACTAGAAACCTCCTTTGTTTGTATTGTCCTTAATGTGTAGCTTGAATTGTCAGTTGAAGTCATGGAATACTTACTAGCGTTTTCTCTTTTTCTGGGTGTCCTAAATTCTAACATTTTCCCAGAACTAGGATTACAGGAAGCACTGCTTAGATTTTATCCTTGTAAACTTGATTTCCTTCTTTACTTTATGTTTCTTGCCTTACCCGGCTTATGAATCATCCAGTGTCTTGTGGAGTAAGGCAGCAAATCCCTGGGCTTTGTCTACTCTGCAGGATGCCATCCTTTGTCTACTTTGGTTGTCTTTGTATATTCAAAATTCTATGCTTGCTTTTTACTGTCAAAAATGATTCAATTTTTAATGATTTTTAATTGGGGGGATGAATGGGTATTTCCTGAGATTGTCATTTGATTGAGCCTGAGACAGGCCCTCAGCTGGTGCTGGGGACCTCTACTCAGTTATCTGAGTGGGCACTTGACTCTCACCAAAAAAATGAAATGAATGTATGTCAGTGTGAGGGATAGAAAGATTTATTGGGCAAAAAGAATTATGCATTCAAGGGCATGCGGGTCCTCATGAGAGAGGCACAGATGATCTGGAGTGGGAATATTTATGTGATTCAGGGAATGGAAATCTGTGGTGTTTCTGAATCTATTCAAAGCTGCAACTCAATTTTTAGGCAATGGTTCAATTCAGGTGAAAGGCTCACTTTTCAAGAGAAGGTAGACACTATTCTATTTTTAAAGATGGATGATCTAAGATGTTTGGTGTAAAAATATTATTTGAACCTTTGAATGTATTTCTCTACCTTAAAGTCAGTTTGCTGCCCTTTATCTTATCTACTAGATTATTTCATGAAATTAAAGATATGAAGTACAGATATGGATAACCTTGAATAACTTTGTATCCAAAAGTAGCAGTCTCTTTAAAAGTGCAATTTTAAACTTAAAATTTTTCTTGTCATCTTTCCACCAACTTTATTTCTTTTTTCTATCTCAAAATGATATGTGTTAATAAGCAAAATTACTTTCTTAAATTTTAATCTAACATCTTTTATATATAATTAAAAAAATTACTCAAAGTGCTAAATGAAGTTTCTTTCATTTAATAACAAAGCAAGATTTTAATTTAAGAAAAAATTGTTGAAAGAATACATTTTCTTTTTCTCTGTTTTTGAAGCTATTATACTAGATATTTTGAGTTTGTTCCCAGAGACTAATTTAAAGAGTAAACATGAGGCTCACAATGTTTTTGCCAAAGATTAATTGAATCTCTAGAAAAGACAAACAATATTGGAAGAATAGCTCAGATAACTGAAATTAAAAGTAATTGTACATATAACAATTTGTTCTTGAAGGAGAGAATAGATTAATGGGGATTTAAGAGATAAGTCGCATTTGGGAACTTTGTTATATATTTATAAACATTTTTAGTAAAGCACAAGATATTGTGAAAACCTGAAATCTTGTAGGTGAAATTCTTTAGAATACATCTAGATATGTTGTAGGACAAACTTAATGTGATTTGTATTTACAAAATATAAAATATTAGAAAGTAAACTTTTAGGATGGCTTCTCTAAGAGAATACTCACAATTGGGAAACTCTTGTCTGATTTGCTAATGGGGTCATTAGTAGCAGAAACATTGGCAATTCTTAAAGTTGTTCATATTACTGAATTTTTAGTAGGTATATTTTAGCAAACAGTTTTATTCTTTCAAATTACTTTTATATTTGTCAGTTCAGTACATTTTCTTATTGTTAGTAATTGCTTCTGTAACAGTGCATTATTTTCTCATAGTTTAATGCATTATTCATGTTTAGACATAAAAATACATATGGATAATTTAATGTGATTCAAGAGCTACATTTCTTTCATGTTTGAATTAACTTGAGTTACATTCTAGATTTTAGCATTATTAGTAGTAAATTTGCCTACCAAAAGTTAACTTTGAATTTATTGATTTAAATCTGTGATTCTCAGCTGGGAATTATTTTGCCTCCCACTGAACTTTTATAATACATTTAGACTTTTTTATTATTACTATCACAGAGGGGTAACAATCCCAATGCTGTTTTTTAGGTAGTATAACAGAAAATGTCCTCCGCCACTCCCTCACCGTCAATAAGCTTTTTAGCTCCTCAGGTAATAAATAGTTCCTGTTGCAGTTCCAGTCACTCTGTCTCCTAGAAACAGCTGGTCACTGTGATGCAGAGCTGGTCACTATGATGCATATTGTAAGACCCCATGCCCAATTGACAAACCATTCTGCCTCTGTACTTCCTGCTTACTTATCCCATATAAGCCCTAGACTACCAGAGATCAGGCCCATATCTTGAGAATGATCCCAATCAGTGCCTGTCACCATAAAAGAAATCTACTTCCAAATCCTGGGTGTCATTTCAGTGTTTCTGTTTGCTGTAGCAATAGAGGCCAGATGCTGGTTAGCTACCTACGGTGCATGGGAAAGTCTGTAAAAAAAAACAGCTGTTCCTGTCCAAAATATCAGTAGTGTAAGGCTTTAGAAACTGATTCAAACATAAAATTAGTATGAATAAAATGTGAAGAAAATAAACAAAAATGCATGTTATTCCAATTCACAGGCACTATGAATGTCTAATATTTAGTATTTACCAATATACTTATTGAAAGGTTCACAAACATACATCAATATTTTTATGAAAAAAATTTATATAAAATGACAACTACAGAAAGGCAAGAATTTGTGCATAGCAGTGTCAAGCTCATATTTTTCTCGCAGATTGATTATACAATGTATTGCATGAATTATTCCATTGTCATTCTTAATATAGCTTTTCCATTTGGTTTGTGGCACCAGGGATTGAACCCAGGGCTTGTGCATGTTAGGTAGTTGTTCTACAACTGAGCTATATCCTCAGCCTTGCAATATAACATATAGCAAAAGCTGTGAACAGGAAGATTGTTTGCCAGTTAGTCAGAAGAGACCTAGAAGATCAACTGAAGCATAATCTCAACTGATTATCAGGTGACCTACTATTAATGAAAGGAGTTTTGTGCCTAAAGATCTGTGTCCAAAGCTTCCAATTACCTGGGTTATACCTTGTTTATCTGATCGTTATATTTATTAAACCCACAAATTGACATTGGAAATTGCTCTAACCAATTATTACTAAAATCAGTAGTGAAACCCTCTTGTCTGTTTGAGTTGTATAGGTTGCCAAATATATCCCATGGAAAGTAAGTCCCTCTAATATCAAGTTGATTTTCAATAAACATCAGCAATGATTGGTGGATATATTTAAGTATTTTACTAGATGGACAGAATTTGAAATTTAAAACAATTTAACTTGCTTACTTAAGTCACAAAATTTGCTATCCAAATCTGAAAGAACCCAGGGTTAAAGGTAGGTTGTTTAGAACAAGAATTGTACTGTGGGACCAGGCATTTTCAAATAGAGTATATAGTTTTAAAACATTACCGAAACACATCTAGAGAGATGTTACCACAATTATCTAAAAGGAGATTGAAACTAGAGTTAGCAGTGCCATGCAACTAATAAATTGGGGACAAATCTCAAATTCATTTCCTAAGAAACAAAAATGATCTTTCTTCAATCATGCTCCCCATAGTAGAGAGAGTATTATACTCATGTTCATGACTCCATTGAATACATTTTTTGTGGGTGATTTTGCTGAGGATAATGTGATACACATTGGTAAAATACACATTTATGGTGAGAGGCTTATAGACAGACTTAGGAATCCAGTATATTGAACATAGTAGCATGCTAACAGTAACAACTGGATATTTTATTAAAAATATATCCTTACATTTGTCTAAAACAAATAAAATGGTGATTTCAATGTAATTTTAATCTATTTTGTATTGTACTTTCATTCTTTCATGTGATATTTTGAATCTGAAAAGTTGACAGTATGTCCAAATGTTATTTTACATTTTTGCATTATTTTCTTAGCTATAGAGATACTTAAAACTACTCAGTTTTGCAAAAATTATAATCAAATAACTTATTTCCTTAGCCTATTTTTAATGCAAGCATCAAATCACTAAGTTATCCATCTCTTTCTTACATTACCGAATGGTAATTTGGCTTACTCATACTGAGTTAGAGTTCCTAACAAGCTCAAAGATGAAATAAAGTTGCAGCAAGGTGGGATGTGTTAGCTTGCCAGCAAATGTGGACTATGTCATTTTTAATGATTTCATCCAGTATTCTTGTTGTTCATTTCTTTGATCATTTTTTGAAATAGATGTAGTGAATATAGTTAACTTTCAAATTATTATTTCGTCTGTGTTATAAGACAAAATATCTCTCATACTTAACGTAAGATGACAGCTATCCAGGAATCATAATACACAAAACATAGGACTATCTTCTACACACTAAAAAGTATTATTTTGATTTTTACAGTTTATGATGAAGCAAGACATTTTGATACTTTCAACTTTATTTATGTGAATTATTTTAAAGATTTTTTCATCTTGATAAGTGTCAGATGCTATTATAACATATGTTCTGCAAGAACTTCTGTCATTTTTGAATGGCACCTTGCCACAGAAGTCTGCACAGATGAGAATAATCTTGAGAAATGGTTTTATGAGGACACAGGACATTTTTATTGGATCAAAAACTAAATAATTTAAAATTTAACTTTACTGACTACAGAGAAAGTGACTAAGAAAAAAGAGGTCAGCACCCATTTGTGTATATGGTGGTAAATTGTTGGATGGGATGAATGGAAAGCAGGGCAGGAGGATGGGTTTATGGGGAAAAGAGTAAGGGAGAGAGTTTATCTATGGTTCCAATTTATGACTGTTGTCCTGTGCTCTATAGGAAGTACCTTCAGAGCTCTCCAGAACATGGTTGTTATGGGGCATTAAATCTTATTCCAAACCGTTTTCTAATTAAGATCAAATGTTTGCTTGTATTTTAAAGGGTAAACAGATAATTGCAAAGGCATTCTTTTTAAAAGGTCTTTTCAATTACACATAAATCAATGAGAACTACAAACTCTGTAATAATGGGGGAACTGAATCTTGCCATTAGAGTGACAGCTGTCTTGCAGTTAACAGAGCCAGAGGCTGTGCCTGGAATCTCTTCTTTTCCTTTGTTTGGTTTTCTCCTAACCTCCTTCTTTCCTTCTCTTCATTCCTTTTTTCATTTCAAATATATTTTAACCTGCTGAAACAGTTACTTTAATTCAAACAAACAGTGTATATTTGTAGCATATTTGTGGGGAAAAAAATCTATTCTAAATTCTGCCTAAATTCCAGATTTTGGATTTTATTTTATAATGAAATTCAGCTTATGGGGATAGTTGATGATTTTTGGGTTTCTTAGCCCAATTTCTCCAAATTAGAAAGCAAAAGATCAAAAATATTCTACAGTATGTCTTAATTACCGCTATATACATGGATTAAAACAGACTTTTGGGGGAGTTACTTTATTTTCGCTGCTTTATGACGAATGATTGAGAAAGTTTGTATATTCTTGGTATATGTTGTAGTCAGGGTTGTACACAGAGCAATTAGAATCAGGACATGGAGTTTATAATATTATTTTTATGATGGTCACCCAGACAGAGTTAACATAAGAAAATGCAGGAAATCTATCCACAACACTAAAGACGTAGAATTTTTAGCCAAGGGCCTGAATCCCACAGCAATGTCCCACATGAGTCCAGATGAAGACCCAGAGCTCATGACAGTGCCTCCTACGAGTCCAACTGGAGGTCTAGAGCCCACAAGAAGGACTCACGCCAGTCTCTTTTACGGATCCGTGCTGGGAAGGCCCAAAGGTCAGCAGTGGAAACTAGGAAATCTATGCAAGCAGGGTGAAGAAACTGTGCTGGTAGGTCAAGGGTTCTGTGCTGGAGCAGAGAAGCCACACTCACAAGACCAGGGCTGTCCTGAAAAGCACCACAGCCACCCTCAGCAACACGGAGGCCCCAAGCTTCTCAAATGACAAGCATAGTCGAGTACATGCCAGAAAGTCAGTGTGACAAGTTCATCCTGGAGACCAAGCGGCACACGTCTTCCTCTCTGGAGCCAGGAAGCAATGCTCAATGTGAGGACCAGAGCTTCTCCAGGAGAACCTAATGGCTCAAACAGCAACACGTAGGAGAACCCACAATGCCTCAATGTGCCTCAATGCATTAATGCCCTTTTTTCTCCTCCATGTCTCCATTTATGCTGGCAACCTTCCTCAGGTAAAGCATCTATGCTCAGCAGCATGGTGATTCAGTCCCGCTGGCATTAAGTTGACCACCAGTTTTTAATCCATAACTGTATACAACATGATGTTTTTACATATGTGTATAATGCAATGTTTAATATGATGAAGCATGTGGATAATTGTATTCAGCACCTCATCTATTACCACTTATCTTATTTGTAATGAAAATATTTGAGATTTACCCTGTTTTGCAAATTTCAAATATATATATGGTTAGCAGTCAATACCAGGCTATACTATTGATCACCAGACTGTATTTATCTTACACCTGGAAGTTTGTTACCTTTGACCAACATTTTTTCTTCTACCAACAAACCCTTGGCAACCACTATTCTACTCTATGAGTCTGATGCTTTTTCAAGGTTCTACAAATAAGTGAGATTATGCAGTATTTGTATTTTTAGTCCTGGTTTATTTTGCTTAGCGTAATTTTTTGCAGGCTCAATATTGTTATAAATGCCACCATTTACTTTTTTTGTTTTGTTTTTGTTTTTATTATAAAGGAAAAGAGACTGATTCAAAGCTAGCTCTCAGTTGATGACGAGGCTCATTTGCTACAAATCATCTGTGTACAGGGTTGGAATGAATGTTTTTGGTAGTGAACAGAAAGGTGAAGAAAGAGAAATGATGCAAATCTTCCCATTTTAATGCTTCCAGCCATTTTAAGCTCATTGTCCCCTTTTTTGTGGGAAGGCCGCTGTCTTGCAGCCTCCTGGGGCCAGTGTCTGACTATTTTGTCACTTCATCTAGGCTAAAGAGAGGAGGAGCTCTCGGTTATGTGCTCGGCATGAGGAAGCTTCGAAGAAGCCGCTTATCTCTAAAAGAAAAGAAATGTGGCATTTAATGTTCCATTTTGCACCACTGCTTACAACTCCTTGCTTATTTCAGCCTTCAGTATTGAGAGCTTTGATGTTATAACATCAGCTGGCTGTCTCCTGTTGGATTGGCACACATTCGCTTACAAAGCAGTTGGGACCCAAACAAGACTAAGTCAGATACATGAGCTTGAAAAATTATGAAGCCAAATGCAAAAGGAAGTCAGTGTCAGGAGATATCTAACCATTATACCTGCTTGAGGGGCTTTTATTGGTTGTGAGATAATCATGCTTAAGAGCTGTCTTGTATAACCTTTGAAGCTCCATTTATTTTAGTAGGGTTAGTAGACATGTGTCACTTTGATGCTGGAGAGTTTTTTTTTTTTTGAGATAGGACTTCAATACGTAGTCCAGACTGACCTTGAACTCAAACTAGCAGAGATCTTTCTGTTTATGCTTCTTGAGTGCTGGGACCACAGAGAAGTGCTATCATACCCTCCATCTTTTTAAAGTACAACTAATAGCCCATTGTGTATTTATAGAATATTTTTCTTATCAATTCATCTACTGATGAACCCTGGTTATTTCTGTATCTTGAATAGTGTTAAAAAACTGCAATAGACATGGAGTATAACTTATAGATAGTGATTTCATATCACTTGCATAAGTACTCAAAAGAGAGACTTTGGGATCATCTAATAGTACTCCTCTTAAATTTGTGAGGAACCTCCATATTATTTTCTATAGTGGGAACTCTGTGTTCAAGGGTTCCCTTTGTTCCATATCTTCATCAGCACTTTTTACCATTTGATGTTTTGTAAATAGCCATCCTAGCAGATGTGAAGTAATATATCATAATGGTTTTGATTGTTATTTTTTAAAACAATGCTTTTTCATATGCATTCTAATTTAAACCATCAGCAAAGTATATAATCTTAAATTGAAGATGATTTGGCAGAAATTAAAAAAAAATTGGTCTCTCAAATTTTTTCTTGATAATATGTTTCAAATTCCATTACTCAAACTTTTTTTCTGTCCATTTTGTCCTAAGTTCCAATTAACATTAATTTTTTCCAGACTGATTTGCATGAAAAGTAAAAGAGTACAGTTTTATGTAGAAAATCCAACAATCAAACAACTAAACAACAAAGCAGTTGTAGTATTGAACTTTTCAGTGCTGCGTTGTGAATAATTTTTCAAAGGTATATTAAACACTGAATGTATAGTCAATGAAAATAATTATAATTTTTATATATGAAAATTTTACATAGGTTAATTATATAAATATACTGGAAAGGAGATGAAGCAACTTGAGGAAAGTTAAAAATCTTTGTATGTTCTAATGAGAGAGCAAAAAATATCAAAATTATTTAATGAAAATGTAACAGAATATGCATATTATTTAGAAATTTGATATGTTAATGTCAGAAAGAAAAAACAAAGTAGAACAAAATACCTAGACCAGTGGAAAGTGGTTCCCTTTTGTGGAAGAAACCACAAGATGGATAAGAAAGCGTGTCACATACAAATATAGCTCCAGGAGAAGACAGTGGTGCTATGAGTGCTGGCAACTCAGTATTTCCAGAACCTGTGTCCAGAACCTGGAAAGCAGAATCTTGGAGAGGAATAAGGGAGATAGGATGCTCTCCAGGGATGAGGAGGGACCTGACAGAAAGGGGAAAAGCATGTAACAGAGAGAACACATCCTGGAGCAGGGAAGGCTCCCACTCTGCCCTGGCAAATTGCAAGGTGACCAGTAGCTTGCTAGCCAAGGTCTGAGAGGCAATGTGAAAGTAAAAGTGATATAAATCTCTCTTGGATTTATATCATCCCCAAAGAGCAACAGCAGCTAGAACCTGCAGGGAAAGAGTGGCCTATGGCTGTTAGAAAGCCTGTTCACTGACTGTAGCAGGTGAGCGACATGGGCCAGGTGCCACTGCTATAAATACAGAGCAAGAGCTGGTTGAGAGGCCACTGCAGTGGCACAGTGTTCATACCCAGGTCCCAGAGCAGTCAGCCCTGCCTGGTTGGAAAACAGGCTGAAGGGAGTCCTGCCGAGAGGCTGGAGCTTCTGAACCTGGATTTGGGGGCCATGGTCAGAAACCAGGCTCAGCCTGCGTTGCACAGGATTGGAAGGACAGCACTGCTCCCTGGCCCTACTGTGTGCAGATGTCAGCATTCAGTATGGTTCTGGGGTTGGACAGACTGCTTTGTCCACTAGTAAACAGAGGCAAATCTTGGTTCGAACATTGCCAGTTAATTCTAGATTGTAGAAGAGAGCTGCTCAGCCAAGCCCTGCTGCCCAGGAGCAGACACTGGGATACAACTCCATGCCTGCCCTCAGCCAGCCACCTGGGCTGCTGAATGCCCATCTCAAATGGCTGGGACAGGCTGTAGCTCCACACCTACCCCCATATGCACAAGTTCCCAGACTGACAGGAGGAGGATATGCTTGGCCTCTGAGCAGTACAGGGCAACAGAGGTGACACCTAACAGATGCATCTGCCATAGAGACTGAGTGACAGAAACCTTAAGAGATAGGGTAGGAGAGGGAAACACTAAACAAGGATCTTCTTGGGTCTCTTGGGAGATCCAGGATCAGATCAGGAATTTCAAAGGGCCTGTATTTGATGAGGGCAGCCAAGTTAGAGGGTGAAATCATCAATAGGAAAGACCAGGAGAGGGTAGTTAGTCTAGCAGGATCTTGACTTTTGGAGCTACCATTTGCATCCAGTAGAAAGCAGTGATCTGAAGTATTACAGGCTAATATACTGGTAGTGTTCACTAAACTCAGTCTTAATTCTGATTAAGGGATGTCCAGGAGTAGTTCACAGGCCTTGGCATTATGCAGTTGTCATTTGACGCCATAGATGTCATGGATAGTATTGCAGCCAAAGTAACTTAGTAGTGGATAACACTAGTTTTTGCCTTGTTCTAAATCTGGAGTTCTTGCTGATCATGAACAATCAAAATATTGATATGAATGAATGACAGATTCATCAAGAGCATAGGCTCCTTGAAAAGGTAGCAGAAATACTGAAATCTATGGAATTCACAAATTGCAGAAATGACCAATATGAAGACAGTTTATGAAACTGAGGACAAAATAGAAAATCACAATGAACAAGAAAAGACTATTCAGCAGGACTAGATAACACTAAGAAAACCAACCTAAGTCTAACTAGAGTTAGAAAAAAGCTAGAAGATAACACAGATGGATTTACTAACATGTTTACAGAAATAATAGAAGGAAATTTCTCAAACATGAGTTTAAAACATGAGTTTAAAATTTCCCAAACATGAGTTTAAAATGAGTAAGTGATTTTACAGAACACTAAACAATTATGACAAAAAAGAAGCTTACCAAGGCATATCCTTACTATCTGGCCAGGTGTCCAAAATCAAACAAGCAAACAAACAAACAAAACAGAATTTTGAAAGACATCAGAGAAAAACAAAATAATCACATATAGAAGTAAACCAATGAGAACTAGAGCTGAGTTTTCTGCACAAACCTTAAGAGTCAAAAGAGCTTGGTGTGAAGTAATTTAAACCCTAAACACAAATAACTTTTAACTCCTATTGAATTATTCAACAAAGGTAGCCTTCAAACTAGGCAGAGAAATAAGGTCTTTCAATAAAGAGACTCAATCAAAAGGTGTGTAAATGCTAACCCAACACTCCAGAAAATACTCAAGAATATTAACAACAGAAAAAACAAAACCAATACAACTAAAATCCTAGGTGAAACGGAAATGCTAGGTAAGGTCAATGCATAGACAACTAAAAGTGATGGAAAAGAAAAACAAAGGAGTTACCAACAAAGAAATGATGCAATGATAATAAATAATCAACACATCTCAATAACATCTCTTAATGTTAATAGCATCAACTCTTCAGTTGAAAGACACACTGGCAGACTGAATCAAAAGAGAATCCAACAGTCTGTTGTATTCAAGAAACTCATCTAATCCAAAAGATATGAGACTAAAAATCAAAGGACAGAAAACAATATTCTGTGTTCCTGGATACTTGAAACAAGAAGGCATAGCAATTTTAATCTCAAAAGTGGTGAATTTCACGGTAAAACTATAGAAGGGACAAAGAAGATCCTATGTAGTGTTTTAAGAGATCAATCTAACAAGAAGAGATAATATTTTAAAATATTTATATACCAAATACTGGAGCACCTATTTTCATAAAGAAAACAGAAGTGAAATTAAAAGATCAAATAAAAAACAACACAAGAATAGTAGGAGATATTAACATCTCACTTTCACAAAGTGGTAATAGGTCAACAACAACAACAAAAAAAACCAAGCAAACAAAAAAAGAAATATCAGAGCTGAATCAGACCTTTGAATATATGGACTTAATAGATACATTGGTACCTCAGTTCATCAATGCTTTTGTTTGTGAACAAGAAGAGCAAAGAGGGAGGAAAGGTGATTAAAAGAAAGAACCAGGGTATATTATGTACGTGTACCAACTATCCAAAATGACTGTAAAATGCACACATTGCAAACATGTATTAATAAATAAATTAATTAATAAAAATATATCTGTATTTATTAAAAGTCTCCTTAGAAAAGGTAATTGGAAGAATAGAATTATATTCAATAATTTCATGCCATTATTTTACATTTTAATTTATTTGTTAATTAGTTTCTTGGTGAAATTATCACACATAAATAACAAAAGGTTCTGAAGCTTTATTTTTAATGGATATTTTTAATTGAGAAATTAGTTTTTTGACATGGAAGGTCTAGATCCATTAAAAATTTAAATTTTATAATCTACAAAAGAAGTGAAGACCTTAATTCATCCATGTTCATCTGGTTTCTAAAGAGCTATGATAGACATTTATACCAGCATTTTGGGTAGAAATCAGAGTAAAAAAATAATCAATTGAAAGTGAAAGTGAGGCAAATTTGGATATACAGTTTTTAACTGAATGCTGTACATTGTTCATTCAAATGTACACATCTGCTGAGTTTTCACAATTATCACACAATAGAGATCATTACTAGTCAAGAGAAACATTTCTAAAAATTTTAAAAGAAATGCTGAGTGACAATTTCTTAAAGCAGCTTGCTAAATGTTTTATGGCTGCTGAGTTTAATAGAAGTAACCATGGAAACAGTCTCAATATTTCGTGTTTGAATGGGATTTATAATATCCATTTAAAAACATAAACGCTTTGACAGCTGTAATAATATTCATGTTTCTTCAAATTTTGATCTGATTGCATTGTTTGGAGAAATGAAGAAATAAGTATTAAAACAGAAGCAGTTTAAGATATTCTTGGAATTTTTAAAGCAACATATCTACTACACTTGATTTACCTTGGAGAGTTCTCTATTTTGGGGGAGCTAATGAAGGATCAAGAGATTTATAAAATTCAAGATTTCTCTGGATTACCTGCTTGTTTTTGTTATCTTCATACTCCAGTTTTACTTTTTTCTTTCTTATTTTATTCTTTTGAGTTTGTCTCCTAGAAAGTTTAAATTTTTTAAACATTTTTAAAATTCCTTACAGTCTGAGTAGCTATTTTGACTTTACGTGTTACATTTCTGCTCACAGAAAAGAGAAGATCAATAAAAACGCTCAGGGTTTTTGAAGGAAGACATTGGAAAACAAACACATGACGCATCTAGAACTCAGTCATGTGATCAAATGTAGGGAAAAATGGAGAAGGAAAATGCAGCAATGTACCCCGGCTCTGTATGCCTATGGGAAGTGGGAGATAAATTAGAAGGGTGGACCTGCTAGTCTCTGATGCATATTTTTGTGCCCCTAAATATGTCTTGCTCCATTTTTCCAATATTTTTGCATCCTCATATTCTTTGATAAATCTACAGTCAATGTTCTCCATTATTTGCACAGAGTAGCAATTGGCCACAGGTATTCCATGTGCTTTTACATTTCTTTTCTCACAGTTTTTTTTTTTTGTTGTTGTTTTTTGTTTGCTTTTCCTGGAGATAATAACATCTTTGATTTTTCATTTACTTACTTGCCCTTTCTCAGTCATTCATACATCTTCAAACTGTTCAGAAAAGAGTAAATTTTGCTCACTAAGGTCAAATAGGTCAGATTATACCTGTCAGTCTATCATCCATCTTTTAAAAAAATAAATCAAATGAAAACCTTTGGCCTCCTGCTTTATCCTATGCAGATACCGTCTGCACATGGTTGTCTTCTGGGGTTTCAACTCTGTGCCCTGTGAAGGCTCTTCCACTTTTACTTGCGAAAACGGAACTGGGGAATATCGTGTCTATTTTGCTCTTCATTTTACCTATGGAGAAACAAAGGGGTTATTAAAAAATATTCTTTCTGTCAAATACTGAAAGGTGTGATCAGGGGCACATAGAATGTTGACCCTGGGAAAGAGTTGATTTTGGAATCTCTTGCCTCTACCTTAATTCAAGAGCCTAAATTGCAGTGAAATTTGGATTCCTTTTTTTTAATGCAAAATTCTTTTTCAAAAAGTCAAATTTGTGATTGTCAACCTGGCAATAAACATTTCTATGGCTGCTGCAATGTCCTTGGTTCTCCTGAACCAGTGGAAAATACTCCACTTGACACTTCCCAACCCAGACTGGCTTGCCTAAATGATGTGCTATTCAAGTGACAAGCAGGACTCTGTGAGATAAGAAGTGAGTAAATAGCATTAGTATCCTTAATCAGGGCTAATCAATTACTTCAAGTGGAAAATTCATTTGGGCTTGGCTGACTGGAACTGCATGGACAGCGGACTGAAGAATAATGCTGTAGGTAATTCTATATTTAACATGCTCTTCAATCCTCCTAGAGGATTATTCTTCCTTCTGACTTTTCCTAGTCATAAATATTTAATCCTAATCACTGTCCCACGATTGCTTTTATATTCATTTGGATTCAATTTACACTTACTAATTTTTAAATGGAGTTTTTTCATATCTTAACTCACTTAACACTAGTGAGTGTGAGTTTACCATGTCAAAATGTGTCATGTTGGCCCTATTCTGAGATTTGTATGGAGTAAGCTAATGATATTTCAAAAAGCTTAACTTGTCTTTATCTCATGTATCCCAAACAAGTGAATTTCAGAGATTATGAAAATTCTGTGAGAAAATACGATTTTAGGGTAGACTATAAGGCACATTTTCCTTAAGTATTTTTTTGAAAAGGAAAGGAACTCTACCCAAGGACTATATGATCTTTTAATGGCTTCTCTCTGAGCTTCTCCGTAATTACTCTACCTTGTAGTATGCCCTGTCAGCGCAGCTAAATCTGACAAGCAAATGAAATGATCAATATAATTCAGGATCTATTTTCAGCTAAGCAATGATTGCTGAGAGTGGATAGTCACTTGTCCATCTGTGAGTAGTCTCATTAGTGACATGACGGCTTTGATGCCAGCCGAGTGAAAAGTGAACTTAGATTGTTGCTAGCCAGCAAATCAGTGCCCAGCAAGGGATAACATGTGTTCAGAAATATTAGCCACTTACAGAGACCTGAAGTGATGGCTAGGGCTGATTTCAATTTTTATGTAGGCTTATATTTTATTATTTTTTCCAAAATGAACTTAATTTCAATGGATAATTTTTCAGCACAGTCATTTTTAGCTTAAAAAAGAATACCTCCCTGCCTAAGTGTGAGCTTATATTTGTTATGTGATTGCATATCAGTTATATTTATAATCTTCTTAGAAAGAACCTATTATTAAAAAAGAACATTTTTGAAAGTTAATATTCTGATTGCTTATCCTAAACCACATTCCACATTTAAGTGCTTTATACATTATGTTTAATTTACCCCTTACATCTAATCAAATTTAATGTAATCCTTAGGACTTAGGTTAAAAATATTATGAAACTTCACAATTCAAACTGGATATGTCTTAATAGTAATAAATGTGAAAAGTAGCATTTTAAATGAGTATAATTTTTGTACAAACCATCTATTGATATGCAGCAGTATTGATGTATAAAACAATTAATGTATAGCTGTAATAAGATTGTAATAAGTGAAACAGAGGTAATTGTGCAGAGGGGATCCCTGCAATGCATATGTTCACTGTTTACACATTCTGAAAGACAGACTGACGAACTGTAGCTTATTCAGATGAAAATGGCATGTACGAGTGAGTGCTGTAGCCTATTGTGGACAGCTAGAACGACTCTGAAACTCAGCCAAGGGAAAGAATGTATAGGAATCCTGTAATAGCCAATAGTTATCTTGAAGTTGATTTACTCCTGTTTACACAGGAACTGTGTTCTTGAAAACTGTTGATTGAATCAGTGTTCTGATACTGGTAACAGCACAGTCCATAGATAGCCTTGTGGATATCCAGTTCCTCTAGCACTATGTATTGAAAAGATCATTATCTCCCATTGCTTTTCAGTACCATCTTTGCTCTAGATTAACTGTCTATACAGTCAGGTGTTTGTTTTGGAGTTGTTAGGCTTTATGCTAAGATAGTATCATCTTAGTTACTTAAAAGTTATTAATTTAAACACCTTAATTAACTTTTAAGTTAATTTTAGTTTGGATATCTAATAGTTTTTTTAAACCTCAAACTTTAATTACAAAAATAGTAGCTATTCTTGATGATTGCAGCTTAGAATCATACAAAATATTCACAAAGGAAAATTTGGAATTTTGATTTTAATTTCATTATCTAGATATAGTTGATGAAAATTCATATCTTTGCAATATCTTTTCAAAGATACCTCAGTTCATGAATTTAATTTGGTTAATGATTCCAGGAAAGAAGGCCACAGTCATGTTCTCTACCCACCATGGAGTTAAGAAACAGAAGCAATATTTTGTTGAATGCTTCTTTTTGAGAACTGAGCTGTTTGCAAACAGAAAAGTTTGTAAACTGAGGTATTTATTACTGTGCGAAATTTTGCAAATGAAATATAAATTTTATCTTTTCATTTATGTAAATTTAAACATTTTCTCTATAATTTAGAGCTTTTTGAAAAGGTGACTTTCATACCTTTATACATACTATGTCTAGGAATTTCACACACTGATGCTACTATAATAGTATATCTAAAACATTTTTACCTTTGATTTATTTATTGCTACTAGGCACAAATGTACTTGATTTTGGATTTCAAAAAAATCATTTCTAGCATCAGCAACTCAGTTGCTAATTGAAGTCACTCATTTATAATTCACATGGACTTCTCTGTATAATCACAATTTATTAGTTACTTTTTCAGTTCTGGGACAAAATATCTGACCCCCACAACTTAACGGAGAAAAGGTTTATTTTGGTTCATGTTTTTTTTTTTTTTGTACTGGGGATCAAACTCATGACTGTGTGTTTGCCAGGCAAGCGCTTAAGCCACTGAGCTAAATCCCCAGCCCTTGATTCATGGTTTTAATGAGTTCAGTAAATCGTTGTTTGGCTCCAAGTTAGAAACACATGGAGGAAGGACATGACAGAGGAAACCTGATCAACCTCAGCCAGGAGGCAGAGGGAGAGAGAGAGAGAGAGAGAGAGAGAAAGAGAGAGAAAAGAGAGATGCCCAAGGACAAGAACGAACGCTGACAGTTCACACTCCAGTGTCCTGTTAGTTTCAAACTCAGACTTTGGGAAAATATTTAGAACCAAACCATAACATATATTGTCTGTTAATGTTAAAAGTTTTTATACTTTCTTTTAGTTACTGTGTTAGCTTTTATCTTCAGTAAAATATTGTTCTTGGAGACAGTCTAGAGATGAATATTTACTTGTGCTACAAGGCAACGTAATTACAGTCCACTGACATTTACCAAAATTGCTACTACACCTGAGTTTAAAACAATGATTTCACTTGTTTTCATTTTGCTTTATCTTACTTCATATTTTTGTTTATCTCCTTTGGCATATTTCTTCTTGCACGACTTTTCTAGTCGATTAACCTATAATTATAGATTATTTTATCTTTTATTGTTTATTATATTTTTCCAGAAAGAATTTACACTGCTTCTGGTGGATTTCAAGGATTACCAACAATTTGGATTATTGATTCAGTTTAAAGAATGAAGGTGATTTAATGTAGGGCTCTGGTCCTTTTGTAGTTTCTAGTTCACTTTTGCTTTGAAAATATTTCACTTCGGTTCAATAAAATCAATTTTTGGACTCTTTACTAGCTAGGTACATCCTTGGCAGATAAGGAGTTCTATGTTTACTTTCATTTAAAACCTTTAGAAAACTGACGGATTTTTAGGGAAGATAAGTCTAAATACTGTGTTCAGTTTGCCTGTTGATATTATTAGTTCTCTAAAGTCTGTATGTAAATAGTTTTAGATTTTGTTTAGATTTTGAAATTGTTTTACAAAATTTCCATCAAAATTAGGAGAAAACTGTGTATTGTCTCAAAACTCTAAATGGGACACTTAGAACTCAATCCAGATTCTGTCTAGCTCTAAAGTCTGTCTTCTTAATCAAGAAGTAATAATTTCTTTTTTTTTTTTTTATCAGTACCGGTGATCAAACTCATGACAGACCGTGCGCTTGCAATGCAGGCGCTTATGCCGCTGAGCTTAATGCCCAGCGCCAGTTATTTCTTACTAATTGTGTAGTTTTCACTAAACAATGCATAGTACTGGATATGTAACTCAGTGGTAGAACGCTTACGTACCATTTGTGAGGCCCTAGGTTCAATCCCCAGTGTCGTAAAATGACAAGACAAGACAAGACAAGACAAGAGCACAGTGATTCTTATATGCCCCCAGAGAAATACAGATGCATGGTCATAGTCTTCCAGTAACCTTGAGAATTCATCAAAGTTAGTCTTCATCCTTTTAGGTTAGGTGATCCAACTTTGCCAGAATGACAATGGTTTAAATTCTCAGCTATAAGCAAAATACCGAGTTCACAAAAGTTAATATATCAGTCAAAATGTCAATGTGTTAGTGTTTAATTTTAAAAGTAAAACTATCATGAATCTGAAAGATTCATGTGATTCAATTAGTTATTGTTATCAGTGTTAGTGTCTGAAAAAAGATAAACTATAATCAGATGATTTTATGTAATCAGTATTGGAAAATCAGTATAATAATTATTTCAATGCTACATAACTAAACTAATTGAGTCTCTGGTTGACAGTCCATAATGCCACAGTTCAGGACCTCTGAATAAGCGAATGCTGCTATCTTCTAAAATTTGAGGCTGCCTTTTTCTCTGTGCTAGGGTGACTAACTCTTTTTATTACATTCCTACATTCCTGAATAAATATTCAAAATATGGATATTTCATAATTTTCAATCAAATACTTAGTGATATATATGTTAATTTCTACAGTAATCTATTACATTGATTGTGTAGAAAGATTTGTTTTTTCAGTTTAACTCAGTGTTCAAACTTATATATCATACTTCCAGATATATATTTTGTACATTGTTATTGCATAATATGCTGACAAAATAAATATTTAAAATTTTATAGATTCTTGAAATTGCTTGTTAGATTATAATTTAAAACTAAGAATTATTTCAAAAATTGTGATTAGAACAAAAGATATATATATATATAGCTTTGTATATTTTAAAATTATCATTAAATGTTTGTAATATTTTTATGATAATGTACATCATGCCTAGTGTGATTATTATATTATTGTTAGGAAATTGATTTCTCTGGAATTTGTAAAAACAAAAACAACAAAAAAAAGAGCTTTGGGTTAAATGGTATTGAAAGTTCATTCCAGACAGATCTAAAATTTAAAGATTCTCTCACATAGATTTAAAAAATCATTTTACTGGATGTTTTTTAATCTGGTATAATGCACATGTGTACTGTCTTCATTGGTTACAGATATATACAGAAAGGTTATATCTTCTATATTTGAGAATTGGGCTCTACTGTTAAGGGATGGAATATAAATATGTCTGTATCTGTGGCTCATAAATTATCGAAGTCTTTAATTACATTAGTAATTTTGCTGCATTAGTTATACACACACTTTTCTCAAAATATAACCTTGAAATTATAGGTCCACTCTCAGAACCATGCAGCTACCATGGATCACTTATTCTTACGGAGGCCTTTTGATCTTCCTCTTGAGTCCTCAAACACCTGATACTACCAGAAAGCATTTATTATACAGAAGTGTAACATATTTTCTTTCATTTTTGAAGATGCTATTTTAGGAATGTTTTACACAGTGTTTTGGCACACATCTTCATATTTAAAAAATAATGATGCAAATAATGTTTTAAGGTAAAATAAGTTCTATTTCATAATACAGTGAAATGGAAGGAAATAATATTATTACTACCATTTCCAGTATAAGTTTTTATTTCTTTTGGAGATTTGAAGTACTTCTTTATATTTTAATCTTTACAAATTAAAATTACTCAACAAAGGCTATCTGCTTTTAATCAGTACTTAACATGTAACCTTGTATTTTTAAAACTTACTTCTTTGAAATGTGATTTATCTCCATTTCTGTGTAATTTTTTTATGTCTCATAATACAGTTAGTGTTTTCACCTGTGGAGACCCAAGAATTTTTTTTTCATGTCCTTTCCAATAAGGAGTTTAGGTAATCACAAATAGGTGAAACTATTTTCACCTTGTAATACTTTGCAACTGATTTTTTCTTGGAAATAATTACACCAAAAAAAAAAACCCTTCATAATGAGTAACAGTTATTTTCCAAAACAATGTACAAATATTCTTTGTTATAGTTTAGCAAATTAGGCTTTGAAAATGTTAAGCAGTCTGAGGTGTGGATAAGTAATCATCTGTTCTTTCACTATTTAATTGCTTTTTAAATTGCATCTGTGATTTTGACCTCCAGTGTAAGGCAAGCATGACTTATCGGGTTATTCAGACAGCAGTCTTGTAGATGTATGTTGCCTTACTCATCAAATTCTGACAAGTTTGGAGTTAATTTACAACTGACTTGCACAAAAAGGGGAGCTTAAAAATGTATTTTCAATGAATAGAAGTAGTGATTTTTGGAACTAATATTTTTATAATAGGAAAAAAGCTTATTTTTTTCTTTACTTTAAAGGGGTTATTAGGAAGGAAACATCAACGGATTTCCATTTCAATACAATTTAACATTTTTGATAAACTATTGAAGTTGGTTTTGCATTAAAAAACAAGAAAACTGATGCTAAAGGTGATTTAGACAATTTACCAATATGCCACCATTATGCAGTTACTCAGTTTGTGCTTAGTCCAGGATTGGAGGCGGGGCCACCTTGTTAGACCTTTTTTGTGTTTTGTTAATCTACTGTTAGGTTTTTCTAGAAATAAGGGATATGTCAGTCAACAAATTCATAAAATGGACAAGTCACAGGAAAAAGACAATTTATCAGAATTTATTAAGGGTTTGATATTTTTCATACATACAATAGCATGAAAGTATACTTGAATCTTCAAATAAAGTCCTTATTTTTTTTTTTCTGTCCGTTCTCAATCCAACCACCTGTCGTCTCCCATTATTTATTCTCCCTTTCACAACCCCTAGTAGCCAGGAAAGAAATGCTCTAGTTCAAACCTTGCATGTTTGGACTAAATAAAGCCACAAGCCATTCATACAGAAAGACAAATAAAAAGAACTTTTTAAATGCTTCATAGTTTAGAAATACAGCAAGTCCATAACCTTTCTGGTACAATGAGAAGATACATTCAAAGTGGCAAAAGGTACAAGTCTTTGTTCCTACTAAACTAGTTAATTTGGGCTAACGTGACACTTTTTAAAGATAATATTTTCTGTTTTGTGAAATTATCTGTTTACATTTTTCTGTACTATTTAGATGTTTTTGGTGTTATTTCATCATTTATTTGCCATTCTACCATAGCTTCTTCTATTATGGGTCTGAAGAATCTTCAAATAATGATAATCATGGGGAGATACCCTGTATCAATCAGTAGCAAATTATAATGAACACATATATTTGTTATGATATTTATATTATTTTATGAAACATAAACTTTAAAATAGATATTAAGACCTTACGATGAAGAATGCTAGCAATCAGCCAAATTTTTCCTTTTTACTCTACTTCTGGTTTTTCTCACAAATGTTCATGCTTTTGTAGTATATTTCAGATCAGGTATTGTAATGCCTCCAGCTTTGTTCTTTTTGCTCAAAATTGTTTTGGCTACTCAGTTTTTGTTGTTCCATATAAAGTTTGTGAGGTTTTTTCCTATTTCTATGAACTATATCATTGGTATTTTGAAAGGGATTGCATGGAATTTGTATTTTGAAGTGAAATGGGCATTTTAACTGTATCAGTTCTTCAATCACAAAATGTAAAATGTTTTTCCATTTTTGTGCCATCTTCACTTTCTGTCATCAGTGCTTTGTAATTCTTATTGTAGAGATCATTGACTTTTATATTCCTGGAATTTTATTTTATTTTTATACCTATTGTGAATGGTATTGCTTTCTTGATTTCTTCCTCAGCAACTTTGTTATTTGTATATAAAAAGCTACTTATATTTCCATATGTTGATTTATATCTTTCCATCTTACTGAATTCATTTATCACTTGTGGCCATTTTTCCACGCACTCTAGCTTTTATATATAAAATATCACATAACTGGCAAACATAATTTGGTTCCTCCTTTCCTATTCAGATATTTTTTATTTCTTTAATCATTTTGCTCTTGCTGAAGCTTTGAATACTATATTGAAGAAAAGTGGAGAAAGCGCACTTTTCCCCATTTATTTTGGTGTGCACTGTGGCTTTTTCTTTTTAGCCTTTACTGTTTTTAATGTACATTTCTTCTGTTCTTAGTATTTTGAGTATTTTTTATAATAAGGCAGTATGAAGTTTTATGCATTTTTTATAATAAGGCAGTATGAAAGCAGTATGAATCTGTTGGGATGATCAGGTTTTTGTACATGATTCTACTAAAGTGATGAACTACATTTATTGATTTACATACACTAAATCTTGAATCTCTGAGATAAATCCCACATGATCATGGTGTATACTCCTTTCTAAGATGCTGTTGGATTCAATTTGCTAGTAAAGAAATGAAACATTTTGCATTTTGGTTAATCAGAAAAATTGGTTTGTTGTTTACTTTTTCCCCTCTGTTCTTGTCTGGTTTGGGTTTTAATGTAACACCAGCTTCATAGCATGAGTTTGGAAAGGTATTCTTCTCTTTGAGAAGTTTGGAATAATTTGAGAGAAATTGGCTTCATTTCTTCTTTAAAGGTTTGGTAAAATTTAATGTGAAGTCATCTAGTTTGATTCTGGCTTTACTTTGCTCAGTTAATCTTTATTTCTAATTCAATCTCTTTACTTGTTTTTGGTAAGTTCAAGTTTTTATGTTTTCATGATTCAATTTTGATAGGTTAGCTGTGTATAAGAATTTATGTTTCTTCAGTGTATTGGGATGTGGTTGTTCCTAATAGTCCTTAACAATTTTTTTCGTTTCTAGGGAAGCTAGTGTAGTGTCTATTGTTTCATATCTTTTACTTCTATTGTTGGTTTGGAGGAATATTCCGGAGAGGCTTCTGAGTGTGGTCTGTCTTTATTTGGTCCCGGAGTATAATATTTTTGGACATCAATTTTTTCTTTCAGGATTTTAAATGCACCATCATAGTCTCCCCTGGCCTGTAAAGCTTTAGTTGAGAAGTCTGATATTATCTAATGGGCATTTTCTTTTAGGTGATTTTTTTTTATGTTCACTGTTTAGATACTTGTGAATTTTTAAATACTTCCTGTTTTTTTTCTAGTTGAATTCTTTTGTGATCAGAATACATATTGCATATGATTTAAAAATATTGTTAGGCTTGTTTCATTGCCTTATCCAGCTGTGTTACTATAACAAATGCTTGATATATTAAAGCTATAAACAGAAAAGTATTATTTTTAACAATAGTTTTAAAGGTTGCTTTTCAGTCTACCATTTGTTGGCCTTGTTGCTTTAAGCTTGTGGTTACACACTGCAGCAAGAGTGCATGGCAGGGCAAAACTGTTTACCTCAAGGAGCAGAGCGAGAAAAGCAGGATTTTTCAATTACCTTGAAGACCATTCTGCCAAAGACACAAAGACTTCCATGGCATCATAACACTCAGGTTTCTACCATATCTCAAATGACACCAAACCTCAGATGACCCGTATTATTAAAATGGTAATGATAGCAATCAAAGCATGGAAACAGATAAGAAGAATGCCTTTGGTGAGACCAACAAAGTATCTAGAAGCTGCAGATAAAAAGTCAGAGTAATCTCAAAAAGGGAAAGAGAAATAGGATAAGACAAAAGAGAAATTTGAAAAGGTAACCTCTAAGAAATCTTCACAAATAATGCTTACCATAAAATACAGATTTTGGAGCCTTCAAAAATATCAAAGCAATGTAAGCTGATAAGCAAGCAAATGAACAAACAACACTATACCCTTTGAACTGAAGTTGAAGGAATTCTTTTAAACTTCAAATAGAAAAAGTGACACACATGACCTATAATACAGGACTCATCTCTTATGTAAAATACGGTAATCTTTTGTTGAAATTATGCATGATGGTGTCCACCTTCAACCCTGCACTCAGTGAAAGAAGGAGTATTGCCAGGAGTCTGAGGCCAACCTGGGTGATACGTCTGTTCAAGACTGTACTAAAATACATAAAGCAGGACTCTGTATAAAAAACTAAAGTTAAAAAAAAAGAATTTTGCAAACCAGAAGATAATGGGATAACATGTTTAAGGGGAAAAGAAACAAAAGTATCTAACCAATACTTCCATTATAGTGAAAATATCACTTAAAGAGAAAGCAAAAATAAAACACATTTTAAGACAAATGAAATCTGAGTGAATTAATTATCAACAGGTCTGTATTATAAGAAATCTTGATTTTTTTTCTAGTAGAAAGTTTGCAACGCTAGATAGAGACTCTGATCTAAATAAAGGAATGAGTAACATTAGAAATGATAAAATAAAGATAAATTTTATAAAAAGACTTTTAAATGGGTTTATAAGATACATAGCAATATAATATTAAAGTATTGTGAGTTTTACAACATATGTAAAATAAAGCATGAAAACTGTAAAGAATTAGAGAAGTGAAAATATAACTGATGAAATGTTTTAACCCAATTTGTGAAGTAACATAGTATGATTTATAGGTAGATCGCAATTAATTAAGTTTATGTACTGTCAATTCTAGTTAATCACTGAAATTCTTTTTTAAAGAATTATAATTAATAAATCAATGGTGACATATAAAATAGAATCACAAGGACCATTATGTTGAATGAAATAATTTAGATGCATAAGTCTGAATATATGCATGCTTTTTCTCATATGAGAAACCCAAATTCTAAAATAAAGAGCAATGTAAGAGATAAGTAATAAGAAACAGGGAGATAGAGCTTTCTCAAATGGGGTGAGGATCAAAGAATAAAGGGAATGTGGTGGGTTGGGAGGGAAAGAGGGTGAACAAAGCAATTGAGACATGTTATGTACAGGTCCCAGCTCCTCACAAGTAATGTAAACATTATATACTGCAAACATGTACTAATAAAAATTAAAAATTTTAAAAATAATCCAAAATAAATGAAAATTATAGGAGATAAAAACATGAACAAATAAATGAAATATTAAAAAAAAACATTAAAAAGGCGACAGATTTAAATTCAGAAGCAGCACCCTCTGGTGCACCAGTAGTGGTCAGGCTACCCAGGAGAATCAGGAAGCAGCACCTTCCCGGTACCCAGGCAGGGAGAGAAGACTCTGTCCCTGCCCACCTGCTGTAAGCAACTGACTGATTCAGAAGAATGCAGACTGAGATGACAGCAACTCAAGAAAAGTAAGAACTTAATGCTCCTATTGCAGACCTAATGCTGGTAATTAGAGCATCTACTTAGAAGATAACAATATGCAATACAGTAACTATTGTGGATTTCCTACTGTCTTGTTTTTCCCAGTGTCATTCTGACAGTTTTATTTTGTTTCATGTTACTCTTTTGTTTTATACCCTTCAAAAGAAAAATAATTCAACCACAGTGATACCTACATGACATATATGTGATTTAACAGCTAAATTAAAATATAGAGATTGTCAAATTTGATTTAAAACACAACACTTGATATTTAATGAACAAAAAACTCACCATAAACCATAACTACTTAAAAATAAAATTAAAGAAAAATTGTATCATTAATTCCCCCAAAACAAACCACATTCTCTATTCATACTGTATTTTTTTTTAAATTGGTACTGGGGATTGAACTGGGGATATCTCACTTTTGCAAGGCAGGCGATTATGCCGCTGAGCTAAATCCCCAGCCTACATTCTCTGTATTAATACAGAGCACACAACAAAACAAGGCTATATCTAGGATAAAGGATTATAAAGTGATCAGTTTACCACTATTTTACTATGCTAAAGATATATTTATTCTAATAGCAGAATTTGTATTCTTTTATTCTTTCTTTTTTGCATTTCTCGAAATTTGATAAGCTGACATTGTGTGTAAGATAGCAAATTTTATATTTGTTTCTAGAGGTGAGCCTCATTTCTCTTTACTCAAGTGTTAGTATATGGAACTGCACCAATAGAGTCAGGGTTGAGCTGAGGTTATCTGTCTGTCTGTCTGTCTGTCTATCTGTCTGTCATCTATCTATCTATCTATCTATCTATCTATGTATCTATCTATCATCTATCTATCTACCTATCATCTATCTCTTCAGTGCCCCACTGTGTTCAAATTCTTGTAGTGTTTTCTTGTTAATGTAGAGGCTGTTGTTTTTCCTCAGTATTCCTAATCTACCTTCAGCTGGAGGGTTTCCCTGTGAACCAGTCCCTGAGTGAGGTTCTAGTACTTCCCTCAGTAAGTTCCTGCAGGTAATTGCTTTGTGTGGCTTGTTACTAAAGTGTTGGAAAGTGCAGAGATCATTCCCTAGTGTCTTGGCTCAGCCTCAGTCTTAGCCAGGCATCATATACCTGTTTCGCGGAGAGACTGGAATTTGTCGGAGATTCTGGCCCTAGCCCGTGGTTGAGTATATCTAGATCAGTGGTGGTGAACCTATGGCATGTGTTATTTTGTTTTATTTTTTAATACAAAAGATGTTAATGTATGGTTTGGTTTTTCTTTAAAATAAAATCTCAGTAACCAGGTTTCACTGCATTGTTGGCACTGCAATGAATAAACGGGTTTTGGGTTGCAGTTTGTGCAGTTGTCTCTACAAGATTCACTGATTTAGACCATGATCTAGTTCCTACTTAAGGATAGGCAGTTTCATTTATGTCCTTACCTTACTGATCAATTGCAAGACATTTTTACCTACGTCTAGGCATCAATGCTGCTTATTCTCTACCTACTTAAGTTCTTGTTCTATAGTAGAGGAAGGACAGAGGGATCCAAGCAAGACTTTCTACTGTCACTTCTGGGGCTGCTCCTTCTCTTTTCCAGGTCTTTGTATGAGGAAGATTTTCTTTCTTTTCTGTCTGCCAACAGTCTCTCTCCCATTGTTTTTAGTGGAGAGGAGCTTGTGAATGGGTGGGAATTTTCATAGACAATGACGAATTAGGGTTTTATGAACTCATTACAGATGACTTAGTTTCTTTTTTCCTCTGGTCATTAAAATATGGGAGAAGCATTCTTTCCAGCTTTATACTTGCTGAGAAAAGTGTAAATAGGATTTTGAGAAGTCAGAGGGAAGGCACATAAACAAAAGTGTCCAGGTTTAGGGAATAGATTATACTATAATAAACAAATGGAAATACTACTGAAGCAGCACTTATTATATGAAGAATTGTAGGTGTTAATGTTCTGAAATGTCACGTGAGCAGCACATATGTAATAAACCTTCTTCTAAAAGCCAAAACATTATTTTCAAAATGATGATTTCATGAAAACTAAAGAAATTCTTCAAATTAAGTAAGAGATTAAAAGTTCTGAAAATACAAGTTATATAGTTAAGGTTAGTCCATAAAAGTGAATGAGTACAATACTATATTTCTTCTAGTAAGAATTTAGCTTGTGGTTCTCAAGGGGTTGCTACTCAGATCCCTCACAAGTTTATTAATTATCCCCTGCACCTGAGCGTTTCAGTTGCGTGTAACAGAAAATCCGACTTAAATTACCATGAAATAAAGAAGTGAATTACTTTCTCATAGAGCCAAAACAATAAAGGCAGTAAGAATTTTATGCACAAGTTGATCCAGAGGTTCATAATATTTAATAGGTCTCTGGTGACTTTCCACTGAACTGATCATTGCCCACGAGGGGATGCAGTGTGCTTCCAGGATTGACCTAAATCACAAGAATCTTTTCTAGAAGTTTTAGTGAATCCAACTCCCTCGGACTAAAATAAACATACAAATGATTATCAGGGATTCCCTGGGAAAGAAAAAACCCTGATATTAATGAGCACCACCTGGTATCTGTTCAATCTCTTGCTGATTTCACAATTGGTGAGAATACCAAATTAGTACAGCAGACTTCGGGGGTGTACAGTATAAGGAGAGGGTTCTCTGTCTACTTTCCATGACAGAGCAAAACATCACAAAAAATGGCAAAATATGTTCGTCTGCGTCTCAGGAACTTGGAGTTACCTGAAAGATCACTGAGGTCAGCTTTCTCATTTTACACTTTAGGTAACAGAGGCCATAGATGTTAAATAACTTGACAAAGGTCAAATATTTGGCAGGTGGTGAGACACCTGAACAAGAACACAATTTTCCTGGCCTTGAGTATACTGCTCTTTCCATAACCCCATGTTTATTCTGAAAAAGAAAGGTTTAGTTCATATTATGTGCATGCAAAGTCATTTGTCACCTTTTAATAGCATTTTTGAAGTAAATTTGTTGTGAAAGTGCTATATTTATTTCCAAAGGACTAAATTGTGTGTGTGCCTGATTATGAATGTAATTTTCAGGTTAAAGGGCATATTAATTTTCCTTTTCAGTTTCAAAGACATTTTTCAAATGTTTCATCTTTGACACTGGCCCTCGCCTGCACTTATGAATATTAAATAATGTTAGAGGTTAATGCACTACTAATGATAGGTTGTTGTAACTCAATTGGCCCCTCTTGACATGAAGTGCCCAATAAAATGCTCTTTTTATATTAAAACTAAATAGTCTCTTTATATAGTGCCGGTTTAGTACAATAGACTTTTTTTTGGATATTCAAAGTATGACATATTTGTCTTTCATGATAATATAATAAAACTTTTATAAATCATCTATAACTCATTGATAAAATCTGTCATTTTTCCTGTACATTGCCATGTGTAGTTATCTTTCCTTTTTTATAGGTCTTCATGCTAAGCTACTTTAAATACCATTTAGTTTAGAATTTAAGAAATCATATTTGTGATAGTTTATGTTAATAGTAATAACAGTTTTATTGTGATTAGGATTATTAGATAGAATATAAATTTTTAAAATTTTATTTAAAGAGAGAAAAAACAGAATAAAGGGTGGCAACAATATAGAATTCCAAGGAAAAAAGGAAAAGAACAACAACAACAAAAAAAAACCTAAGAAATTATTACTTGACAAATTACATAATGACTTCTTGGAAATAGTTGTTCAAATTACAAAGTTAAAACATGTAAAGTAGATATACAAACATTGAGACTGTTAACAGTTCTGCTCCATGACCTGACAAAAACAGCAATGTGGTCATCCATCTTACACACTCAAATATACATGCAATTGTATTAAAAGGGTAAAATTAAACACAACAAAACAGAACAAAGCGGATCACAAGAAAGCAACGTAAGAGACATAAATTTCAAAGCTAGACAATCAGAGATATTCATTCTCAATAGTATTGACTTTTGTTTTCTTCCAAATAGTGTCCATATTGTCACATACAGGGACTTCACATGAAACAACATAGTATGGAATTTATCTGAGCAGGATGAGGAAGGCATTTCAGGTCTTCAAGACTTGACAATAGGGAAGCCAAGAATGGCTGTCATAGTGTCTCTCATTCTCTTCAGAACAGCTGTCCATACCTTCATGTGTGTTGAACTTAAACAAAACAAAAAAAGCTAAAATCACTTTGAACAAAGAATGATAGTATTGCTGGATTTCACATCATGACATTATGGAATCAGCACTGGGTACTGTAGTGTCTCTTTTTCTTCAAAGTAGTTGTTCATTTCAACATGTGTTATATAGTTGGTTCTCGTAAACTGTTTATAAGCTCTACAAATGCATGAGTCTCTACATGTATATCTATCATTTCTGTATTAGAGAGAAAAACAAAACAAGAGAAGACAAAACAATTCCTAGAAAAGCATGAAGCAAAAAGTCATATAAAACCACAATACAAGGTGATCTATAATGGTTACCATGGTGTCTCAGTAGCGTATAACAACATTAATAAAAATGAAGCATTGGAGACATTATAAGACTTTAAAAGCAAGTAATAATCAAACCAGAGTGGGTATCTTAGTGAATCTTATCATCATCAGTGCAGTTCCCTATACTCTTAGACTTTATACTATCAATCATAACAGATTTAAATAAAATCAGTCAATACAAGATAGCAATCTAACAAACCAGATTCAAATAAGATCAGTCATAATAGGACAATATAAGTTATACAGGGCTTCAGATTAAGTTGATAGAAAATTAAGGATGATTACCATAATATGTCTTCTTATTTTTGGGATAGCTGACCATGTCCTCAAGTCTAGAGTAAGTAGACAAACTGGAGCAGCACATAATCCATCCAAACAGAGCGATGAGAATAATGTAGATTTTAAATCTTGTTACCCAATTAACAATATCCTCTGCTTTCCTTTTTTAGACAATTCCTCCTCTTTCACGCCCATAGGATGCACTGCTTATTTTGGGTCGCACTGTCTCCCTATATAGAGCATCTCAATGGACCCTATCTCCTGATCTACTCTGCCTGTGTTTCTCTCTGTTAATATTTCAAGGCTCTCTTTACTAGGGATTACAGCCAATCTTCTCTGACTCATTCCTGCTATTCTGTTTTTCTGCCATTGGTTGTCTATTTTTCTGTTCCACTCCACTGTCTGCCCCGTTCACTGAGGCCTTTCTGCCACTGTTCTGGAAATGCTCGTATTCTTTTTCTCTCTCTCTAAAATGTCCTTCAGTATTTTTTGTAGGGTTGTATTGGTGGTCACAAATTCTCCAAGTTCCTCTTTGTCATGGAAGCATCTTGTTTCTCCATTAATTTCTAGAGAGCGTTTTACAGGATACATCAATCTGGGCTAGAGATTGTTCTCCTTCAGGGCTTGAATTACTTCACTCCAAGCTCTTGACTTGATGGTCTTTGGGAGAAGTCTGCCGTGATTTTGATGGGTTTTCCTTTATAGGTGATCTGTTTCGTTTCTTTGATGTCTTTTAATATTCTGTTCTTACATTGAATTTCTGGGATCTTCATTACTATGTGTCTAGGTGTAGCTCTGTTTTGGTTGTAGGTGGCTGGAGTTCTGTATGCTTCATACATCTGCATATCATTTCCTTTTTCTATGTTTGGGCAGTTTTCCTTAATAATTTCTGTGAATAGCCTTTGCAGTTCCTCTGTTTTGACTCCTGCTTCTTCATTCACATGCTTTATTCTTAAGTTATAGATCCTCTTGTCATTCTCTAGTCTTTGAATGGTTACTGCCTGCTTCCTTGTTATTTTTAAGAGATCTTCCCTTTCATGATCACACATTGAAAGCCTGTGTTCAATTTTTGATAGTCTATCTTTGGTTTCTTTCAAGCAGTTTTGCCAGCTTTCTATGGAGTCTTTAGTTTTCTGATAATCTCTTTGAATCTGCTACATGACTTCTAGGTTTTTTTTATATTCCTCATTGAACACTTGTCTCCTTCTGTGTTCCTCCATTCTTCTGTCTGTGTCTTCTTGAGAGGTGCCCAGCCTTTCTTTTATTAATCTACTTATCTCTTGTTTAATTTGAATTAGTATTTCAGTTTTGATCTTGTTTACGAGGTCCCAACGGTTATCTCTTTATGTTCTCTGACGCTGTGTTTGACGTTGCATGTTGGCTGCCCTCAATCTCTTTTGTATTTATCTCTCCTGGATCAATATTCTCAGGGTTGGCGGCTGGTTTTTTTTCTTATTTCTCTCTCTCATCTTGTTTTTGGCTCCTTCCATACAATTGTATAGTGTAATTCCCAGCCCCTTTTCTTGTTGGTTAGGGTTCTTCTGGAGCATGCAGGCTAGGGGTTTCTGCCCTCTGCAGTCTGCTATCAGAGATTGAAGTGCAAGCAAGGGCAGTATGCACTGGCTCCTCCCCTCCGGGCCAGTCAACTTTCATGAGCCTTCACTGTGTCAGTGTGCATGGCGCTCAGGGAATTAATTTGTAGCAGCCCATTGGGTCAAGGCCAGGGGTGAGGCCCAGTCCAAGCAGATCCCACCAATCTGCTAGGCGAGGGGAACAACCAACTGAAGCCACTTCCTTATGGAGTTAGGGCTCTCCTGCCCAAATCCAACATGTCATCCAGTTGGTTGCCCCTTTCCTGCGGGAGGATCCCATTCCCATCACTCACTGTGGGTTGATGCCAGTCCCCGAGAACTGCTGGGCTCCCCAACCTCTGACCTCAGTGTGGCTGTGGCAAATTCATGGTGCCTCTGGGTGGGTCATGTGCAGGGCCGGTTCTGGGCAAGTCGTGCACAGGGCTGTTCAGCTCCACACTTGGGCCAATCAAGCCAGTTGCATTGGCATGGTTCAGTCGGTCATGTCAGTCTCAGGCAGGAATTCAGGCGGCTTGGTGTGCTCGCTGATCTTAGCTTCTCTAATGGTAGCCCCGGGACCTCGTATTTGAGCAGTTTTTTTTCATTTCAGTTTCTTCCTGGGTTGAAAGAGTCCATTTCCCTCTGTTTGGGTCTTTCCAGGGTGTTCTATTCTGGCATTTGAGCTGTCTCTCTCAGAGAGGATCCCTATCTTGCTACCTACCGGTCCACTATCTTTGGAAACTCTGAATATAAATTTTGACATTGATTTTACAGTGTTCTCTCTTAAAAAATCCTTCATCAACCTTACTACTCTACCTTAAAAATGAAAAAGTATTTCATTTTATAAAAATGAATCTATAAGCGAACTCTCCTTCAAAAAAATCAAAATGCTAATATAATATAACAAAGCTACTGTAATTCAAGTATATTATTGCTCTTGGTATTTTGATACAGGTAGAATTGAAAAAGATTTTCTATTTTCATTGACAGTAGAAAAAATATGGCATGATCACCAGCATATATGACTTCTTTTAAGGATCTGTGGGGTATTGGTTCTATAATACTTCCCCAATCATACAGGAATCTATTGATGCTTAGGTCTATTACATAAAGTAGCATAGTATTTGTATATAACCAATGTACATTTTCCCAAAATGCCTAATGAAAAGTAAATATTATATAAATCATTTTGTACTGCATTATTTAAAGACCAATGACAGCAAGAAAAAATTATACTTGTTCAGTACCAGGATCAATTTTTTAACAAAAATTGTTTTTGACCTGTAGTTTGTTGAATCCAAAGACATGGAACCCTTGAGAAAGAAGGACAATTGTATGTTCAGTCATGTGACATGAGGTTATTGAGTGATCAGTACTGATTTCAGAACAGAATGACGAGATGGTCTCTTTGACCAAAAGGACTTAAGGAAGTCTTTATGAAGAAAGTAATTAAAGTTTTAAAAAGGTTAATAGAAGGAGAAAAGAGATAAAAGACAGAAAGTTAAGACAAATTATAGAGTTTCAGACAACAGTAAGATGTATTTTGTGGAATATCTGAATTGAAATAGGTGAAATCAGCTGTAGAAAAGAAGTGCATTGGGTGTAGTGAAACCAGATCAAACAGTGCTTTGGGTAGGAGTGTGTTTATCACGTATTTGATTCTGATGCAGTGATAGGTACTGAAGAGCCCTGCATTGGGCTCCAATTTCCTACCAGGTGATGTGGCATGTGGTGAGAAGAAAAAGCAGTAAACAAAATAGGTGGATTTTGTCTGGCCGTAGGGATCTGGGGTGACCAATTGTTCACAATGAACAAAAGGCCAAGAGGCAGTCAGAACCTTGGTATTAATAGATCACACTTGCATGGGGGAAGATGGTGGCTGATTGTGCTAGACAAGTGGCTAGGCAGGCGAGGCTTGTAACAGAGGGGCAAAGCGTTCTTGTGAAGCAAACCAGAATGACTAGATTTAGATTATGGTTAATGAATAACCTGCTTTGTAGCCAGTTCTGGGAAGGATTTTTCCTATGACATCATGCAGGCTTCAGTGGAAATGTTCTCTCATATCTTTTATCATGACAATATATACACAGCCCCAGCCAGACTCACTAATTAAACTGAAAGCCAATTTAAGGCCATCACCTCCATACACCCTGATCTGCTTACAGATGAGCACAATCACACTTAGGTCTGGAGGTGGTCCTCCAAAGTAGTCATTAGAAGTATGATCTTGACAACTGCATGACCAAAATTCTAAGTGTACTTGAAAAATACTATTTAGTAATTTTGTAAATGATGGACTCAGATATGTGAGTCTGGGCCTCAGGAAAAAATCATGAAAAAGTCTAATGAGGAAGTTATTGGGTATTCCAAACAAGAAACAAAGAGTTCAGTTCTGATAGTGGAAAATGGAAACAAGAATTTTAATATAATAAATATCATAGAAATTAACTTGTGTACAACATTGTGACTAATCAAAGATGTGCTTTGAACTTACTGGAAACTAACAGACATATTTAGAAACAATGAAAACTATCAGTTACTTTATAGAAAGTCGGAAGACTAAGGACTGAACAAAGTTATATTTATTAAGTAATGATCTTTCTATCAAGCAATTTTATAGAACAGTAGAGGCAAGACTATCTTAGATAGAGTTGAAGGACAGTTTAGAGATGAGAAAACAGTTTTGGAATTACAACTTACCATTTTTCTTAAAGAAGTATGTCATGGTTTATGACAGTGGTGCCCCCAAGCCTCATGCAATCATGGATGCTGCCATGTGATTGTGATTGGTTCATTGCCTAGCATTTGGGTTGGTGGTATAAGTGCTACACCTGCCCAGGAGTGGAGCCAGCATACAGTATAATGGTTGGAAGATGTGTCCTTCTCTCTTGTGGGTTTGTGTTGGCTGTTTTCTATGCCTCACCATGGCACCAAGGCACTTGGAACCAGCTGAGTATGGACTGAAACTTCCAAAATTGTTAAGAAATAAATTTTCTTTTCCCTAACTTTGGACATCAAGTATTTTGTCTCAATGAGAGAAAAGTAATCAAAACAAATTAAATATTTTATTTCTTGTTATTTAAATTTTTATAATATCAGACTTTACTCATATTGAAAATATTACTTGTACATACACAATATCTTCCATTAATCGCATGTAGATATTTGGAAATATAGCTAATATATTCCTCAGAATTCAACATTTAGATATATGACCTTAATTTACAGATGTGAATTGGGACTAGAGGTTAGACAATGTTTCTTTATTTCTCTAATTTTTCTGTTTTCTTGTATAAATTCAAATGAAAAAGAAGAATACACTTCTGTTATATTTTCATACTTAATCCCATGGTTCTTCTGGAATATTCTTTTTTAAAAATGTAATATTTCTGTTTCATTTAATTGCTACTTAATTAGTATTCAGTTTGTGAGTAAGTGGGATAAATAGTTCAAGATAGATAAGCAAATGAAACTTCCTAATTCATCATTTCTTCCAACCAGTGATTTGAAAATGCACAGTACAATGGATGTATTTTAAAGATGATTTCAAGTGAAGTTATTTCTTTTTGTTATTGTATAACATATCCTCTCCAGAGAATCACAAATGAGGTCTTAATTAATGTGTGGAAAAAATAACCTTTTAAGTTAAAGTATGAAGTAGCTGACTAATAATGAAGCAATGTTTATCAATATTTTATGAAAATAGAAAGTGAGTGGCAATATAATAATTCATGTGAATATATCTTCTTTCCATATCATACTACATTAACATTTGATTTACCTTTGGATGGAGCATAATCATGTCTAGATTAGTGTGCATAAATTGTCTATTACAGGCTTCTTAGTTTTCTCATGTTCAAAGCTAATTTTAATTAATTTTAAGATTTTTGGTTCCTGCACACATTATGTTTGTTTGTCTATAAATTGGTGGAGAATGAATTCATGTAATAAGTTGACTGGTTAATTGGACTTGATTAATTTATTAGACTTTTCAAAAATTTTCTTCTAAATCAGATATTTTAAAAAGATTGAATTTATTTATTAAAATCATTAAATAGGAACATCCAATATTACTATCCTTAATTTAATTTGTATTTTAAATGATACCTTACTATTTAATTTTTACTAGTAATGGAGTGGTCACATTCTAATGTGTCTTGATGGAGTTTTAAGAGTCCTGCCTGTCTTGTAGTACTAGACAGATACTGTATCTTCTTAAACCAGGAATGTCCAGTCTTATATTTAGTCTTATATTTAAATATACTCTGCATGTATGATAATTACAGATATTCAGAAGAATTCCTCTTCTTAACAAAATCCTACAAGTCCTTCTACAAATTTCAAACACCTTGTAATTATGCAATAAACCGTTCACAAAACAGAGTCTAGATGTGGAGAAATATACTTTTTGTAGAGATTTAATCATCTGGATATGCCCATCTTTACCACCAACTCCAAAATATATGTTAAATTCTTCTTATGAAACTTTGTTATCAAATGACAAGACTTGTCTCAGAAGTAAGCTTTTTAGTTTACTTGTTATCAAATTTTCTCCTTAATTCAATTTCATCATCATAGTTCTCAGAATTCCATCAATATGAAACGTCAGTGAAGATGGAAAATAAAGGGAGTTTTAAAAAAATATTTTCTCAAAACCTGTATGGCTAAATGTAAATATTCAGGAAATACAGTCTGGAGAGCTGTTGAACTGTTGATTGTCAAAAAGTTATGACTCTAGATCCTGAATCTTCCATGCATATATAAGGCAGAATAGTTTTACCTCAAATTCTTTTTTTTATATTTCATGAGATAGTATTCAATATAAATTATACATACATACATGTATACATATTCCATAAGATCTGTGACAGTTATGACTTATGTGTATCTATTAAATATGAATAAATATGGGGAAAAGTTCTCCAAAAGTGATGAAAATGTCATATACTTGTAAAGGATTTATAGTTCAAGAAGTCCTTTTTGATAGAGTATATTTTTATTATGCATTTTATTCTTGCATCTAACAATTGTAGGTAGTTATATTTATTTCATTAGACTGAAGACACCATTAAGACATAAAGGAAGAAAAATGTACATAATAAAATGCGTAATAGAAAAAAATGGAATTTAAGTTTAGATTTACTAATTCTACCTCTTACTCCAGCCTATGTTCTGTCTTATATGAACAATCCTGTCCTTTCTTACTTTACATCTTCAGCGCCAAGACACCTCACCAGATTATTTTCATGATCAATTTATAGTTGTAGATTTCACTTACTATGAATTTGATGAACCCAGGGTATTATGCACATATATTAATGTAAATACTTATATTTATGGTTCATTTTAGTTTTCTGTGCTGACCAATCTTGAATATGACTGTTAAGTGTGCTACTTTTCAGAGCTTGGTCTTTGGATTAGTCTTTTTTATATTCTATTTGTTTTTTCCTAACATAACAATGGCTTAGATGACAATCTACACCTTATCATGTGACGCATGTCATTCCCATTGTTGTGGGAGGTGAATGAAACTGTAATTTTCTGATGACTTCTTGGAATGGGTTTACTGATGCCCACCGCTGGCAGGAAGTAGTGTGGAGTCCCATGATGGTTAGAGACCAGGCAGAAGGAAGTGAATGGAGGAGCTGAATGGCTGGGAGACAGCATTGTGTTGAGAGGAAAAGCTGGCTGCCACGAGTAGCAAGCTTTAAGGAAAATACGTTTGAATAGAAGCTATACAAAGTCACACATATGTGTGTGTATGTCTATATACATATGTGTATATATGAGGTGGGAAGGAAAATTGGCTGCCATATGTCTCAAACTTAAAGTAGCGTATTAGTATATGAAAAAATATATAGTTAAATATATGCATGTATGTAGTAGATGAGAGAGAGTGAGAAAGAGAAAGAGAAGAGAAAGATAAATTATTTAAGGCATCAGCTCATATGATTATCGGCATGGAAATTTAAGTCCTAGAACTTAGGGAGAATTGTTTTGAAGCTTGAGTCTGAACCACTTTGAGAGAATTTCTTCCATCTCAGATGAGGTGCACCCACATTATGGAGGAGATGATATTCACGGATGGATCTGCCATAGGGTGTACTCTACTTCATGATGTTCTGTTTTATTGAGAGTGGCATCAGTGAGAATCCCTCTTTGTCCCCTTAACTGCTAGAAGTAAATAGATGTTTGTGGTTATGCCAGGTCTACTGAATGTGCTGGATATTGAGATAAAGGGACTAACGGCTTTCCAAGGTAAGATTATTCTGGACTCAGTTTTTAACTTTATTCTTTCTTTTGCCCAAGTGCAGCTAGAATACTACAAAATGCCAGAGGCTACTCTTCAGTAGGAAGCACTCAAGAGTAGCATAGATGTTAGGCAGAAGCTTTTAGGTGAGGATCTCAGACTTTAGGGCAAATATTGCTTTTTCCTCTTTCTTTGATGTTTTATTATTCTTCAAAGCTTTTTTCCACTCAAGGTCTATTTTACTAGACTGATTTGAATAAATAAAAAAAATAGGAAGACATGTCACGTTTAAGATTCATTTCATCTTGAAATTCTAATTTGTTAAAATTTTCAGATCACCTCTTGCCCTCTGGGATGTTGAATAACCTGACGACATTTGCTCCTATAAATCTTGTGTGCAAGGGATCCCAAGAATTTAATTGAAAAATCAAATTATCCAGGATATTTGTACAGTGAAGATTCTGTTAAATCCATGAAAATAATTTATGCATTCTTAGAAGGTGTCTATAACCTCCTAAAATGTCACATTCACAATAATATACCTTCTTCACCTAGACTGTGACACTTTCAGAATAAAAGAAGGTTAATTATATTTCCTACTGTGCTTTGTTTTCACAAAGTGCAAAATGCAGAGCAAAATAATTTAGAAGCTAAGAATGCTAATTAGTTACGTTTTACTTTTCTTTAAAAACTCAGAAATTGTTTAGTTTGGATTTGGATTCCTAGAAAACAAAGGACTTTCTTAATATAACGGCAGCCTTTATTGAATATGCTAAATTGATTAGGAGATAAGCCTGTGGTTTAAAAAAATTATCTTCTAATTTCAGCATTATCTTTTTCCATATTTGCCTTTATTCTGACTTGGCTAAATGTTTTTCCTCTCTACTACTATAAAAATTGACAAGTAGCTCTTATTGCTTACTTATAGTTTTGTATCATGATTGCTAGATTGTATGGCCATATCTTTTTAAAATCATGTGTTGGCAACTGCCTAGAGCGTCTTACCCATCTTTTAACAAGGTCTATGGTAGCACTCAAAAGTTACTATAGCAGTGAACAAATAAATATCTGTTATTTTCTTTGAACTGTCTTTTGTATCCTTGTTTAATTACATGCAACCTTAGGGGATGTTAAGCAACAGGTATTAGACAACTGGACTTTCTCTACTGGAGTCACCCTTATACTCTGAGGCAGTCAGTTGTTTTCATGTGTTTTAAGTACAAGTTTCACTGGGACAGTCAGGCCTTTCCATGTGTTTTGAAATACAAGTTTCCTGCCCTTCATCTGAGAATAGGATAGGAAAAACAATGATGCACCTTTCTGTCCAGTTCCACTAATTAGTTATTGAGTTCTGGGTTATAGGTCACAAAATGGTATCAGGGTGTGAGAAAATTTGCATAGCGGGTAGAGATAAGAAGGATCCTTCCTTCCTTCCTTCCTTGATCTTTCTTTCTTTCTTTCTTTCTTTCTTTCTTTCTTTCTTTCTTTCTTTCTTTCTTTCTTTCTTTCTTTCTCTCTGTCTCTCTCTTTCTTTCTTTCTTTCTTTCTTTCTTTCTTTCTTTCTTTCTTTCTTTCTTTCTTTCTTTCTTCTTTCTTTCTTTCTTTTTCTTTCTCTGCTAACTCTCCATGTATTTAGTGTGCAAACAATATGCATCAATGTTAGTAGATTAAGTAAGAATTTGAGAGAAGATGCATTTAAATGGCAGTGTTAGCTTTTCCATTGTTTGGAGCAAATAACCAACAGCTGCAGCCAAAAGAAGGGCAGGTTTTACTTGTGCTCAAGGTTTCAGAAGTTTCGGTACATGGTCAGTCGGCTTCAAAGCAGAAATGGCGTGGTGGAAGGCCAGGGAGCAAAGCTGCTCAACCTGTGGCAACCAGCAAGCAAGCAGAACAAGGAAATCATAGCCAAAGGATCGGGAGAGGATCCAGAATACACCCTTCCCGAGGGATTGCACAGCTCTAACCAAGCCCAGCTCCTAACAGCACATTACATTGTGGATGTATCAATGAATCAGATGAAGAAAGAGAAAGAAGTTTAAGGTATACTAAGAAGCAGAAATAACCCCTCATTGCATAGCTTTCTTCTTTCACATTTTCCTTTTTAGAAACTCTTTGCACATAAACAATACGCATTTAGTAAGGAAAAATGTTTAAAGACTTAAACTTTTCAATGTAAAAGAAAGTGTTATGGTTCATGTTTAAACTACCCACCCAAGACTCATATGCTTGGAAAGTGATTGGATTATGGCAAAGCTGTAGCTGGCTTGCTGTTACTTCAGTAGGTGGGATCTGCCTAGAAGAAGCCAGTCACTGGAGGTGTAACCTGGAAGGGTACAACTCCTTCCTGGGCTCTTCTCCTATCTCTTTGCTTTCTTACCATCACACTGTGAGCAGCTTTCCTCCCCACAGGCCTTTCTACAATGCTGTTTCTGCCTTTGAACCAGCCAACCAGAGGTTGTAACCATTAGCCAAAATAAACTCATTAGATATTATGTCCCAGCTATGAGAAAGAGTCTAAGCTGGAAAGTATTGGAGTTCCTGTATTCCCTTGTGTGGTGAAACATGTGAATCTAACCTCCACTTTTCTCTGGTGTTGACAATGTATGATCATTTTAATAATTTGCATATTGTTTGAGTCTAATTATTGAAGTATTAGTGTCTCCAAAGTGAGTCTGAAAGGTGAAAAAATTTTTTACTGCAATTTTCAAAGGAAAAAAACTGAAGTTCCTAGTTTATGGAACATGTATGAGATCAAATACCTCCCAAGTGGTAAAGCTATCATGCACACCAAAGGGTGACTGACTGCAAGACTATTGTTTTTAATATAAAACACTTACGTGTACCTACAAAAACATTTTTATTTTCTTATTTGGCAAGAACAACTGCTGTCTTTATAAAGCTTTAGAAATAATTGTAGTTCTCACAGTGGGCAGAAGGCAATTTTCTGCTTTGATGTATGTCTTGTGGGGAAGAAAAACATTTTCACCACGATTTTGACATTGTTCTTCATTAGTTTATCTCATATTGAGATTTTTACCTTACTGAGTCCCTCTCAGGAATCTTAGTGGAATGAACATCATTAAAAATTTGATTAGCTAACTACCCCACGACTGTGGCTTGGCTCACATGTCCCGTCTTGCTGCCCCAGGGGCTAGTGTTTTAAAGTTGCCTGCCATGAACAAGAAATAAGAATGGGTTCACTTTTGACACTATCACAAGTAAATTAACTTTGCAATCTGTCAGTTTCCACCAGAGTTATCATCATCCTGGTTAGGTTGTGACATACAACCTTTGTAAGGTATTTTAAATGGTTTAAAGATGGATTACATATACATATGCCTGTGTAATGGAAAATGTAAAATTGTCTGCTATAAGAAAAACCATTTTGGTAAGCAAAATTTCTCAGAGAGGATCAATAATTCACATTGATATATTCCAATAAATTATTACTTCAGCATTCCTAAAAGAAAATTATATACCTCATGAGTATTTCTGTGGAGGGAATGTGGTAGGAAAACTTGGATTCAAATACTGGTTTTTCCGTATACTAGGACTCTTTCCACAGGTAAGTTTTAGTTTGCTCACTTATAGAAAATTTAAGTTAATAAAATAACTTTCTAATTTTGTGTCTAGTAAATATTAATAGCATACTAAACTTTACCAGGCTCTGTGCCAAATACTAGGAATAAAATAGTGAACAAAAGGTGGCATTGCTCTGATATGTTGAAAGTTTTCAAGCAGATGAATTGGTAGTAGTTCTCATTGGTCATATATAGGAGAGCACAGACATAATTTACTCATAGTAGCATGAGGAAAGACAGTTTCTATGAATAGGAATGCTGAAAAATAGATAAATTGATCAGTAATTTGAAGCAAATCACACTGTGAGTCTTTAATGAAAAAGTAATATGACTGGAGGCTTAAAATTATAGTTATGGCGTGAATATATTGGTACATAGGCAGGTTGTGGATACTGATTCTTAGTAGAGGGTGCCTCTAATCCCCATAAGAGATGATGATGATATAAAATGGTTTATAGTTAGTGACTCTGTAAAAAACTACATTTGACAGATATTTGAAATTTGGAAGCAATATAATTAACTAAATGTTAGGAGAGACAAAGAGAGGGAGAAAAGAATTAAATAAAATGCTCAAAAGTTTGATTCAGGGAATGAGTTTCAAGGCACATAGGGAGAAAGAATGCTTCAGAAATAGTAAAGTTGAAAAGAGGGTGATGAGTTTAGTTTCAGAAATGGTTTGGTAGGTGGGTTTGCATAGGCTACATGTGTAGATGTGGCAAAGGTCAGATGGTAACCTTCACCATAGGTAAATAATAAACAGAATAAGTTGAGATCCTAAAGCAAAGATATGAAGAGTAAGATTTAGAGAGAAATGGGAAAGCAAAAGAATTAAGGGTTCACAAAAAGCCTTGATATACTGAGTCATTTTTTCTGAAAGTAAAAAGAACAACATGAGAATATTGTGACCTGAAATCAAAGAGGGCTTAAATATTGAGATGAAGTTATCAGTGGAGAGTGAGGAAATTGTTGTGATGGAAGAATGGAGGGGAATAAGATTTTAAATATGAACTCTAATTACTGACAGTGTGAAAAATATGGATCTGTTGATTGTGGAGACCATAATGGTCTGCTTGATGCATGGTTGACATTTCCCAGATATGTAACCAAATGAAAAGATGCAGCAGGAATATGGTCTCAAGTAAAGAATTTGTGTGAGGTAATAAACTATGTAGATGGATAAAACTGAATATAACTCATTAGAATATAAAAATAGTGTCAAAATCTAAAGGTCCCAGTAAGTTATAAAGGCAAGTTTAATGTCAGTTACTGTACAAATGAGCTAAAATATTTGGAAGTTGGTGTCTGAAACTGTGGTGCTTGAGTATAATATTTCAAAAAAGAAACACTTCTGAATAATGTCCAGTTCCAGGAATATTTTCAGAAGTAGATGAAGTAAAGACAACTAAATATGAGTTCAAGCAATGAACAAATAGACTGTTGGATGTCTTGCATTTGTAGATTAAAAGGACCTAGATGCTCACTGGAATTGAGGTGGAGAAAAAACTGTGAGGAGGAGATAAATATTTAGATGTTGATACAAACTGAAACAGAAGCATAATGAATTGGTTGATGAGATCAAGGAGGTGGGATAAGGGTCTGTGTCTGGTTCCTCCCAAAAGGGCTTTTACAAGACAGTGAAAGAGTGGTCTGGGAGAGTCTGGGAAACTGAAAGGGATACTAATCTACATTTTCACATCAGTATCTGGTCCAAAATAGAAACTCATGGGAAGAGAATTATTATTCCAATCTAATCTTTTTTGTGTGCATACTTGTACACTTTTCACTTATTATGAATGTCAATAGTATTATTGACCATGGAGTAAAGCATGTTTCCTCCAAGGAAAATGTAATGTGCCTTCTTTATGAAATATAAATTGTTGCTGGGGATTTAGCTCAGTGGTTTAAGTGCTTGCCTGGCAAGCATGAGGTTGCGAATTCAATCCCCAGTACCAAAAATTAAAAAAATATATAAATATATAAAAATTGTTATATAATGTATGCTTTATCAAGTTGTTCTCTAATTTTATATCATGAAGCAATTTAAAGTTCTGATGCAGAGGACAGAAATGTCATTTAATGACTTCAATAATTTTTATTCCATTTTATGAAATTTTTCATAGCTATTCATTTTTTGTTAGAAATTATTGTATTTTCTTTGAAAATTGTTCTTAAATATTTCTTGTCTCATACATATATAATTTGGTATAAATTCAATAGCTCTTGTCCTGTCTTTTTTGGTTTGCTTCCCTCTCCCTCCAGCATCAGCTGCCTTTACCCGCACTTCCCAAAAGCAAAATATATTTCTGTATCCCGCGAGGTAATATAATCATGTGTCTCACAGCAAGGCTGCCATCATAGGTTGTTAAAACGGGATCATGCAGAATTAAAAACAGGAACAATACCAGACACTCTTTACAGAGTAGGAACTATTTTTTAAGCATGTTCTGGTGTTATTCAGGTGTTATTGGCTTTCATGGTTCCGTATTCCACTTTGGAGTTATGATTTAGGAAAATGCATATTCATCAAGATTATATTTGTTTTCCCAACTATACTTAGATGCTTCTAGATTCAGAATTATTTATTCTCATTGCCGGTTCTTTTTGACCATGAGTAAAGTCCTGCTTTAATGGCCAGTTTCAACATTATATCCCACCTTGTGTGTTACATTCTCCTCATTCCTGGTTCTTTCTGAACTCCATTTCCTAACAAGTTTTTGCCCTCTCTTTATTTTTAAGCTTTTAAAAATATATGTATGATAACTTTGGGGGTCTGTGTGGATGTATACATGTGGTACTGGGAATTGAATCCCAGTCCTAGTGCATGATATGCAAGTGATATAACAATGAGCTACATCTACAATCCTGTTTTTTTTTTTTTTGAGACTTGGCTCTCACTAAATTCTCCAGGCTGGCCTTGAACTTGGAGTCCTCATCCTGAGCAGCTGGATTAGAGGTTTATGCCACCATAACTAGCAATTTATTATTTATTTATTTAATTTTGTCTTCTCCAAGCAATTTAATGCCTATGAGAATGTGAATGTAACTTGAATTCTGCTGAAGCTTTGTAGCTCAGGAGGACATCCAAAATGCCACTCCAGCCAGGAGTGGTGGTGCATGCCTGTAATCCCAGCACTTGAGAGATTTAGAGCCATGTTTGTTTTCTAAAGACATGGCAGTTAAATGCTGGCTTCATTACTTACTCAATAGAATATCTTAACAAACATTGTCATTTTCAAATACTTTCTGAAAAATATCAGATATCAATTGTATAATTTTTCATATCAAAATGTGTCTTTCACACTATAAAACTGATTAATAAATATGAATGGGGTTGAGTATTTATGGAATAAGCACGTTTTACTGATAAGAAAATGATTAATTTTAAAGTCAAATATAAAGTTTTTGGTCAAATTATGAAATATTTTATTAACTTAATATATCTTTAAAATAAAATTAGAGTTTTTAAATTAGTGCATGTTTGTAACAAAATAATGATGTTTGTTATGGAGAATTATTATATGCTTAGAACATATTTTGATTATTTTTAATCCCTTTATCTCCTTCTCAGCTTCTCTTTTCCTTTATCCTTTTCCTTCCACACAAGAGTCCACCTTTTAGTTAAAAATATCTTATTTTTAAAAGTGCATATATTTTTAGAGTAGAATATTTCAAATATTCACAAGAAACTTCTCTTAAAATTATAAAATTATGAACTCTAGTAGTCATGAATTCATGCTAGTATTTTATTGGATGCAAAATATAGAACAGATAGAAATCAATATGAATAGACTATAAATTATTAGGGAGACCAGGGATGCCATGAATATGGAATTATTGCATCTGCTTGTCTGAACCTTGCTGCACTTCCTTTCCTATCCCAGACAGTCTGATTTTTCAGGAGGACGTTAGCAGATCTTTCAGGCTTTCACTACCACTTGGAGTGGGTGATGATTCCTTTGTGACCTGGAGAAGACATCATGGCTTATTTGACTCAGGAGGATCTTCCCAGCACAGAACCATGGTCATCTACCCTACAATGACTGAGGTCGCTGTGCTTTCATCCTACAGACCATGCAAATAGGCTGAGCTCCTTCTTGGATTTTATCCCAGACACTGAGTTTCTTGGCACATATTTGGGTGCTAGCTATGACTCTAACAACAGTCAGGTCTAGTTTGCCTCCCTTTGTTTCCTGACTGTCAGATGAGGTGTCTGTGTCTTCACAGCAGACTCCTCATGGTCAGTGTACATTTTGCAATTTTTGTCATTTGAGGAATTTCTTTACTTTGTCACATAGATACAGAGTCTGATCTACACCAAAGCGAAGCCTGTCTTTGACAGTGCTGACACGTGACAATTCATTGTCCTATACAGTCAGTTGCAGGGGCAGCAATTCTTCCTCTGATGTTTGCTTATCGCACCCTATGTCAGAGTTAACAGAGTAATTTACACTTTTGGCATTTGAGACAAATAGAAATTTGTACAGAAAAGGTACTTGGAATTATAATTGAATACTGGTTTGTTGCTTTTGCCGATATTCAAGAGCCAGTTTGAACTTTTCAGCATTTTAATGGATTCTACACCAATGAGTGTCTTTATTTTCTTTTCACTCCATCCGTCTTATCTTTTTAGCTTCCATGTTAGGCATACTGACTGCACTTAACTCTTTTCTCCAGCCTCATTGGTTGTTCCGGTTTTCATTGTTAGCTCTTATCCTATACACAGTGAATGCGGTTGGCTCCTTTGTCAAAGATAACAAAGGTGAGGTAGCTTAGCATGTCTGGAGTTGTTTCTGCCTCTTCTAATGCATTCTGTTGTTCTTCATGTCTGTCTTTATTTATTTATTTATTTGCCAATACCACACATTTTATCATAATAGCTCTATAGGATAATTTCAAGTCAGGGATTGTGATGCCCCCTGCCTTGTCTGTGTTGCCCAGAATTGCCTTAGTTACTCGAGGTCTCTTGTGCTTTCAGGTGAATTTTCGGATTGTTTTCTCTAGCTCTGGGATATATGTTATTTGAATTTTGGTCAGAATTGCATTAAATATGTACAAAATTTTGGAAGTAGGGCCATTTCACTATATTGGTTCTTCCTACCAAGGAGCAAGGGATACCTCTCTATTTTCTGATATCCTCTTTAATCTCTCTTTTCAAAGTATTATAGTTTTCAATATAGAGGTCTTTACATCCTTTGTTAGATTGATTCCTAGGTATTTCATACTGGATACTACTGTGAAAGGTGTTGTTTTCCTAATTTCTCTCTCAGTGAATTCGTTATTCGTGTACAGTAAGGCAATTGACTTTTGAGTGTTGACTTTGTATCTAGCTAAGTTACTGAATTTGTTCATTAAATCTGCAGTTTATTGGTCTTCTATGTAGAGTATCATGTATTCTGAAAATAATAACTTCTTCTTTTCCTATCATTATTCCTTTTATTTCTTTTTCTTGTCTAATTGCTCTGGCTAAATTTTCCAGGACTATGTTGAATAAGCATGTAAAGAGTGGACATCTTTGTCTTATTCCCGATTTTTAGAGTGAAAGCTTTCAATTTTTGCCCATTTAGTATGCTGTTGGCTGTTGGTTTGTCATAGATGGTAGCTTTTAACAGATTGAGATAAAGACCATGTGTTTCTATTTTATGTAGAGTTTTTATAGATGAAATGGTGCTGAAGTTTGTCAAAAGCTATTTCTGCATCTATTGAGATGATCACATAATTTTGTCCTTGGCTCTGCCAATATGGTGTGTTATATTTATTGATTTATATATGTTGAACCATGCCTGAATCCCTGAGATGAATCCCTCTTGGTGTGTAATCTTGATGATTTGCTGCATTCTGTTTACCAGTTTCTCACTGAGGATTTTTCCATATATGTTTCTACTTTGTTTTTGAACACCACTGTGTCATTTAGTTTCCATTAGTATCATTTTTTTTAATCTATGAGAACTATAAGTTTCAGGAAGTTCAAATTATATTTCTCTTTTATATGTTTGTATATCTCTTCTCTAATTAAGGATTTAGTGAATGTACAGGAAGTGTTTGATGGATGATTTTATCTTAAGACTTTATTTTGATAGAACGACTTCTTTCTAGTTGTCTTTGAACACTGTGGCATTGGCCTCATTAGACAGTGTTACCATTGGGTCCAGTCTAGACTTGTAGGTGATCTACTGAAAATGCTGGAAGTTCTGCTGATGAGTGGCATACTCCAGTTCATACAGTGCAATATACCCAACAGTGCCTAATTAGATTGGATCCCTTTAACATCTTTGTTAGTAACTCTTTTTATGATTGAATGCATAAGACTTCAAATAGTGCAATTTCTTATCTATTTGTTTCATTCATAAACAAGATGGTGTTGTAGTATTTACATACTATGTTATAATGAATTTTCCAATTAGTAGAGGATCTTTCTTTTCATTAACAAAAAATAATCTTGATTATATATAGTTCCCAACACTTTCTACCAAGAATTTACATATGAGTAAACTGATATTTTAATCAGACTTTTTTTGGTAAAAGTTTCATTACATATGTGACTATAAACTTCCAGTCTAGTTGTTATACTTGTCTCTCAGGAGTACTAAACATGTCTAATGTGAAATCCTAGTGGAATGATTTTATTTATTTATTTTTTATTTTAAAGAGATTAAAATCAAGCGAAATGAAGCAGAACAAAGCCAATCAAAATGAAGCAGTATAAATGATGCAGGATTCCAAAACAAGACAATAGGATTCAACCATGGTTACTAGTAAAATTAAACAAAACAGAACATTATAGAACCAATAAAAAAATGATGAATGCAATACAAAACTTCAAAAAGATAATAGTAAGTCCAAAAATAGAGTGATTTTAAATAATGTATTTATTGCAATACTTTGTATTCCATGAAAATAGGGACCTGAGGTCAAATTTAGCTACACAAATCTTTACATTTGTTTAAGCAGACAGAAGTTGTCAGGAGTAAATAACTTTTAAAGTACTACAAAAGTATTAGGTTCAATTCAGGAGATTATAAATTAGATAGTGGTTGTCAAAGTTTATGCATTATTTAAAAGGTTCATAAATGATTCTGATATACATTTTTTAACATCCAATCCCCTAGATGATTTACTCTTTAGTTTCAAAATCCATAAATTAAAGCAGCTTTGAAAGGCATGTGGGAGGAAAAGGTTAAAACTTTTCATTGTGTGAATGGTAAAGTCTTAATTAGTGGTTCACAATCATTATTTTCTTAAGTAATTTCATATACCTGGGATTAGAGTAGTTTCTCTGTAGTATATCATATTACTCAAATATTTTTTAACCTGGAATTAATTTACATATTTATGATTACAATGACTTTCTTGTTTATATTGGGATGATTTATAACTTATGTTGATTTACAGAGAGAAACTTTTCCTGTGTCTCAGTTCCTTGAATCTTGTCATATGTATTATAACCAAGCAACACATATGGCCTCTGCTAGAATAAAATTTAGTCATTTGTAAACCACAATAAAGCATTTCATGAAACTTTTTGTATAGTTAAAATGCTATCCAGATTGATTTATTCTGATTATATGCTATTATTTTTAACTGAGATATAGAAAATTGTTTATTCAAGTATATAATCAAAGCTAGACTTAATTGGAGCAAATTTTGGAATAGAGGAAAATGTTAGAGTCGAAGGTGAAGTTGATGATATCCCACTTGTCAAAATCACTTCATGTTATTTCTTGTTGAGGAAAAATAAAGACTCAGATGATAATCTCAGCATATCCATCAGTTAGGATGTGGTTTCCCCAATCCCCGAGACTATTTTTCTCTTTGTGTCAAATATCCAATAAATGACTGATTGATTTAATGATTGAGCTTGACATTATTATTTATCTATGAGAGATTGGTAGATATCATGTATACTTGATGTATATTTAGCACAATGGCTAAGAAATGGCAGTGATGCATATTTTTAAAATTATATGTGATGCAATGAAACATTTGTCATAATTTAAATCATTCAATTTTTATTAGAGTATTGACTGCTATTAGTAAATTGAACTAGGTGAAAATTATAAAAGTCAGCATTTGATCTTCACAGAATCTTCAGCTAGACAGACATGAAGATACTTGGTAATGGAAATGAACAAAAATACTAGTGATCTTCAATGTTTTTTAATAATGTTTCTTTCCCTGGCTTCTATGTTGTGGATATTTTAGTTTTGTTTCTCTTAGGGCTCTTGCTGAAAATTTAAACCATTTGTCATTTCCGTAAGTCTAAGTCTGTGGATGTTCTTATTTTGTGCATTTTTCTCTCTCCACAGAATAGATGATTTGACTTATCCATACTTTGCCCTTTGGGAGAAATCCCATTGTCTTTAGAAACATCCTTGAATGAGTCTTGGCTGTGCTTTTAAAGAGTTTAGTTCTGTGTTGCAAGATGTATCTGCTTGCTACGCAGTGTCAGGGTTCTTCCTAATGAGGCTGTCCAGAAATTCCACAGACAACTTTCAGTGCTGCCGACCTCCGTGTTGAATCTGCTGATGTTGGTCTGAAGCAGATGACCAGCTTGGGTTTGGGGCTGTCGCCTTTGTGCTGCACAGCTGTGCTCAACCTGCAGCTTGCATTTTAAGTTTATTTGTCCTGCTCTTTTTAATGTAATGAAAAATAAATGATATAGGAAGTGTTGTGACTTATATACATTAACTATATTATATATTTTACATGTGGCCTAAGACAGCCCTCTTCACTCAAAGAAAAGAGGAGAAAAAGGCAGGCCACAGATTGGGCGTGGTTATGAGACCCTCCTCGTAAGAGACCTTCTGTAGCACCTAATAACTAGGTCGGAGCTGTAATATGCACTGCCTCCAAAATCTGAAAAAGCCTACCAAAATAATTACTGTTCCTCTTTATTCACAGTGGGAAGCACACGGTATAATAACTTTTTCTTTGCTTTGGAGCAGTTTGTCTCAGCATGCCCCAGACTGATGACTCTGAAATTTGACTGATATGGCTAGTGTCTCATCCTCTGACCAGTGTATCCAGAGTATATGCCTCTTATTGCTCACTGAATACAATTGTAAAGTCCATCAAGAGTTGGATAGATGAAGAAAATGTAGTACATATCTTCATTGGCATATAATTCAGCCATTAAAAAAACAAAGGATGAAACCAGGAATGATGGCCCATGCTTGTAATTACAGCACTCTGGGAGGCTAAGGCAAAAGGATCACAAGTTTGAGCCCAGTCTGGATAATTTTGTGACTCAGTGATGTCATCAATATAAATGATGTATCAGATACTTTTTGGAGTATATAGACAACCCATTATTTTGAACTCTCTTGTGATAGAAGGTTAAATTGAACCATGGGCAAAAGAACAAATGCATATGTTATGCATCATGTGTAAACATGAGCTATTTGTCATCCTTATTCCTAATGAGCACAGAAAGAATGCATTTATTGGATCACTGGCTTCTTACCATGTAGTAGAGATGGTGTGAATTCATTCTACTAAAGATACCATATCCAGAATGTCAATGGTATTAGAGCCACCCCTTAATTAAATTGTCTCTTTTCATTTACCATGAATAGTGTGTGTGTGTGTGTGTGTGTGTGTGTGTGTGTGTGTGTGTGTGTGTGATGAACTGGTGAAAACAATGAGATACAATACAATGGGACCACCACTTTTATAGCTGAAAGAATAAAACAGTCTAAAAATAAGGCACAGGATTTGACAGTAATTTTAGCTTACTAGGTCAATCTTTTTTAGAGACTTCTACTTGAGATTCTATGAGGAATAACCCTGACAACTTTTGAGTGTATCTATCCCAACTACACCTTCAGATACTCGAGAAATGTTGACCAAATGGATCCATGGACCCACAGAAGGCTAACATATCTTAGAATGGTAAAACATCTCATTCAAAACCCTGGACAGGGGTCTATTTAATATCTCTTCCCATACTCCATTATTGGCTTGAATCTAATATTCCACTCTACTGCCTTTAATGAATATAATTCCTCTTTGCCCAGGGCGCACTAACTTGATTACATGGCCTCTTTTTTGATGAAGAGGGGGAAATCACTTCTGTATATATTTTCCAGGTATTGGTGAGTCATTCTTCAAACCAGTCTGGCTCCTCTCAGTAGATACAGATTTGCCTTGGTAACTGATGGGGGAATTGACCTTCCATTGAGGAAACTGATCAGCCTTCACGTAATTCATTCTGAATCTCTTTGATTGTATTGTAAGCATTCTTGATCTCACAATTATATCACAGCCACAGACAATTATATCTTGTTGAAAACTCATGTATCCTTCCACATGGAGTACCATATTCTGTGAGCCAACTCTATAGATCCCCATAGGTGAGGACCCTCTCTCCTCCCTTACAGTGCACTGCTCTGAAGACCTTGCTTATTACAGTAACTATTCCCACTTTGCCTCTGACAGTTAAGAGCATCAGCATGTCTTCTGAAATTCTGGGATGCAGTTTTTCCTATTAAGGAGCTAAGTTTCACATGTGTATTTCCTACTCTGAAAGACCTATACTACATAGATCTCAAAAATGTTGGTGCATTTTTGAGGCATTGCTTATTTCTTTGGTAAGCAAAATGTCTCCTAGATACTCCTGTAGAGGTCTTAGATAACAAGTTTTGGTTTTCTCTTAAATCGCTTGCCTACTTCTTATAGACCTCTTTTCTTCAGTGTGGGTCATTTCCTTCTTTGTGATTTTTGTAGAGCAATGTATTAATATTGCTATAAGTGCCATTGCAAGGTGTTAAATTCTGAGTTATAAGGAAGTGACCCATTTTGACAGCTTTTCTTCTCCTATGTTTGTATTCTTACTGTGTTTTCTCAACAATCTCAGGATCCTTTCCAATACTAGGTTCCTGGTTCCAACTGCAACCAACCAGATCTTATGGCACCATTACCATAAATCCCTTTCCTCTGACAGTGGAGCCAATAGAGCAACCCTTGTTAGGCTACTCTGAAGGATCCAGTCAAAGATCAACGAGCTGGAGCTCATTGAAGAGTCCTGTGTGAGTTGGTTTCAAGAAGTAGAAGACTGAGTTGGAAGCTTCCTGTGTGAGTTGGTATCAGGAAGTAGAAGAGTTTGTTGGAAGGCTGAAGTCTGCACTAGATGGCTGGAACTGGTCATCCAAAGGCAATGGTAAAGACTAAAGTTTCCCTGAAGAAACAGAAGGCAGTCCCTCTTCCTTTCCCGTTTAATTCCATTGAAGTCACAGGCCTTTTGGCTGATGCTATCCATAGCCAGGGTGAGTCTTCTGTCCTCAGCAAGTGAGTCATTAATGCACACCCACAACCAATTAGATATGCAGTCCTTATTCAAGTTGACACCCACAATTAATTATCACCATCCACCTTTTGTCAATTTCTCAACCATTCAGATTTCCTTAAATGGTACTTAGTCTCCAGATACTTGCAAGTTCATAATTATGCCTACAATGATACGATTGTCCTGAATACAAATGGAGGAATATTGATTCTTTGCCCAGAATAGAGGGAAATTTTTCTTCTTTTGATGATGCTTCCTCCTAATATTTCATAATTTAAACATTAAACTCTGGGTTTAATAACATTTAAGAACCATTATTAAATCATTCAACTTTATTCTCTAAAGGAAGAAAATAAAGATATCTGCTTATATGCATATGTGCATATATACATGACCCTATTAAAAGAGAATAAAAGAACTATGATTACAATTTTTGTGTAACTGCTTATGTGGTCATAAGTGGTATTGATACCTGTGTTCTTCTACTACCCATTCTGTATTTTCTTAGCTTTCAGCAACAGCTCAGACAATCTTGAGTGTTTTAGTAGAGTGACCCATAACTTTATTTCTAAAGATTTTGGGCCAGTTGTTATCCTATCTGGATTGAGTTGTTGTAGTTTTCCATTGACCTTAATAACAGGGTATATTAATATAAAGAGGCATGCTAAGGGGTCTCCTGATCTCCACATATATTCTCCCCTTCCATGTGAAATAATAGTTCAATTTCCCCTTCATAGTTTGAATCATTCATTATTGCTAAAATCCTAATGCCTGTTTTAGCTTCTTTACTCAGAAACATGAAAAGTCTCAAATGACTAGATGGCAATTTTAGCTTCCTGGTCAATGGAATCATTGCTATATCTCTTAGTAAAAGCTTTCATCCCTCACAAGTAAGACTTCTGGGGCAACAGAGTACAACTTCACATGCATAGGAAGCAAAAATTTTGCTAGTGGATCAATAGGAGCTATGGTGAGTAGTACCATTCCCACAACAACCCCTTGATTACTCGTGATACCTGGCTAGGAGAGACACAGTAAAATAAAGTGGACTCTGATTCAAAGCATATATTACCTTTGGAAGAATTCTGCCTTAGTCCTGTAAAGTATTGCCACTTAGCTGTTACTACATCTTCAGGGCACTCATCCTGTCTAACAACCAATGGCTTCTACATGGTGAGGAACATGATATGATCAATGAATTCCATGACTGTGAGCCCATCGCTTCACTTCTTTATCTATGGAATGTGTTCTTCTGTTAGGCACAGAGGTATGACAGTGGGAAATATACTTGACAAGCCTGTACCCAGAAAAGATGTCAAAGTGCTGCCCTTTCTATAATAGAAGGGATACAATACAATCAATCTATCAGAAAGTTGTAGGGAGATTGCCCCAGGAATTGATACCATATCTGGATCCTAGTGCTGTTTTCTGCTGGTGACACATTGGGCATTCAACAGTGGTTCCAGTCAGATGTTGGTGAGTGGAAGTCTGTGCTGCTGAGCCTATGCCTAGCCTCTGTCTATGCCCCAAGTCTACTTTGTTGATGAATCCACTGGTAACTGACAGGGGTAGCTAAAGATAAAATTTGACTGTTATAGCAGAGCGAGTCATCCTTTCCATTTGTTTATTAAAATCCTTTTCTGTTGAGATCATGTTTTGGTGACCATTTACATGTGACATAGATATCATAACATACTTCACCCATATGGAGAGGTTTATGTACACACCTCTCCTCCAAATATCTTTGTCACCAATTTTTAGTCAAGCTCTTTCCAAGTCCCTGACCATCTGGCCAGATAATTGTCTACAGCCCAAGAATCAGTGCATAACCTCACACCTGACCATTTTTTTTCTGTGTAAAAAGTCTGAAGTTCTGCCCACTGTGAATATTTTCTCTCACCACTGTGCCACAAGGATGTCCTGGAAAAGGTCAGTAGTGATTCAGCTGTGTATTTTCTGTGGTGCATTCAGGACATACAAATCCATCTGTAAATCAGGCCCCTGGTCTCCTCTTCCTCTATCAGTTGGTCACATGGTGCACCTCATGGAGTCATAGCTGTGTGCTAGAGTACAGAAGGTAATATAGAAATGGAACAAACCATGGGCACTCTATCAACTTATTCACATAACTTAGTTATGCCCTCCAGACCTCAGGTTCAAGCACGCATTTACCACTTCTGATTAATGATGGAGCATTGCTTTGCACATCGCACTTTATGATGTGGTGGTTCAGATAACAGCAATTCATGATGGGCAGCTCAGGTCACATTATGTAATGGTAAAGTATTCAGTTTCCACTGAGCCCTTATAATTTTTTGATTATAGTTTAGATCTAGAATATTCCCCAAACATGATTGAGTCAGGGATGATTGGATCATAGGGATGCTATAATCATCAGTGGGTTAATCCACTGATAAATTCATAGCTGACTTTCATTAGAAGAGGGACTCCTTTGTAGGTAGTTCACTAGGGGTTAAGCTAGTAAGGCATATCCCTGGCTCCCCCACCACCTTTTGCGTCCTGGCTGACTTGGGATGAGCAACTGTCCTCTGTTTGCACCCTCCCACCATGCATTTTCTGTCTTTGAGTCACTTGGCTGAGGACTGAAAATATGAGTCCAAATAAATCTCTCCTCTTTTAAGTTATAGTCTTGGCTGAGGACTGAAAATGTGGGCCCAAATAAACTTCTCTTTTAAGTTATAGTTTTGGGTTTAGAGACAGGAAATTGGCTAAGATACTCCTACACTTTGCTTTAAATTGTTGATTAATTAATTAGAGGCTGTGCAATGCAACTTCTTTTCAGTGCAGAAGTAATTCTCTCAGCAATAACCACTTAATTAGACACTATTTTTTCAGTTTTATTTCCCCATGCCACTCAAGTACTGAAGATATTGTGCAAACTAGTGCAAATTTAACCTATAAGCTTTATCCTATACCAAAAATGATAGTCTCAAAAATTGTTTTGCTTAATTATGTCAGCTACTATCAAATGACTTCCTATGACTAGTGATGTATTGGCAATTGCCATCCAATCAGTGTGAAACTCAATTTTAGAATTGGCCATCTAATCTAATTTCTAAAATATTCCTGGAATCTGGTTTATTAGATGAGGTTTGTTTGCAGTGGAGATTGAAAGAAAAGATTCCCATATGAGGCAGGATTTGCAGAAAACTAGGAAGCAATTGAGGTGAGGATGGGACAGACCTCAAGAGCAGAACAGGTCAGCCTGATCCTACAGAGGTCCTCTGTGTACATTGTACCATAGAGATCATTTTCTCCAGAAGCAGAAGGGCTTGGCATCTTTCGTTAGTTATCAGCCAAATGCCACCCCTATGCAGGAGGTAGACACAAGCCTATGTGGGTGTCTTCGACCAAGTTTGCTAACGCAGTGGAGGGAATTCTTTAAAGAAGAGTGAGCCACGGGTAGTCAGTAGAAGATAGGTGCAGTAAGCTGGTAAGGGGGCTCTCCTGGCAAAACTTGGAGCATCTGGTCTACTTCACGGAGAAATAGTGTTTTATCAGCTTGGCATTTGGGCTTTTGCAGGCATGTATTCATTTGGACAAGATAACCTTTCTGATTCTATTTCTTCTATAGTAAAATAAGGATAATAACTCAATCTTTCTTAAGTGAATTAATTGAAAATGAATTTTTTATAAAGCCAGAAGATTATCTAGCTTACAATAGGTGCAAAGTTAATGTGGATATGTTGACAAAACAGGTAGAACTTGGCTGTTTTTCCAAAATATTATAAATATTTATCCAAGTTATTTAATGTAAAAAGCTGATCTTTTGACTATATCTTACCTCAAAAAAAGAAAATATAGTACTATAATTCTTAGCTAATTGCAAAATAAATTAATACATTAGAGTACTACAATATTGAGGACATATGTAGGAATAAATTTTGCAATATTTAAGTAAGAGCGGCAGAAGTTATGTATGAATTAATATGATTAATATTCAGAAAAAGTGAGTTACTAATAGAATTTCCTTTCAACATATGATAAAATAATTTTTGAGAAGGTTACTAATGAAAAGGATGAATAAAGTGAAAAAGTGAAATTCTTCCTACACAAATAAATAGTTCTACCCAGTTCAGGAGTTATTTTGACCTAAAATATTCTGTGCATAAACGAGTCCTTAAATTGTGAAATAATGGAGTTTATATTGACTGCTTCTTTAATACTTTTTTCTTACATCCTTTGTTTATTTCACTGTCTTTTCACTTTCCAAAGGTTGTTTTTTTATATTTTGATTTTTATTTATATCATTCTCTATAGTAAAAAAACTTTAGCAAGACCTTCATGTACTTGTACTTGAATTTCTTTGGGTGTGTGCCTATGGTGAGTCACATTAATTGATCAAAGAGTTTTTGAACGTCTTTAGTAACTACCTCTTGTATCTTAACACAACAGCATGCATGCTCATGTTTACTGCAGGCATAGTTTGTAATAAGCCTTTATCCAACACCAACAGTGTTTAGACGTAGGAAACATTTCCTAAAGATGAAGTTCCCACTAGAGTGTGTTCTGCAGCTCATGTTTTAGAGTCCAGTAATGCTAGAATAATAATAGAAGTATTTACCTACTCTGTGCTATCTTTTCTCACATCTCTTACGCTCATATTTCTCAACTCTGAAATCTTGGGGACACGAAAGTCATTACTGGGTGCTAGGGAGACTGCCTCACTGTAGGTCCCGTACTCTATAAGTCCTTCATTTAGTTGATCCATTTGCTTCCTTATTATCTATTAGGGCCTTCAGGAATTGTTTCTCTTCTTATTATCTCTACAAATACCTTCAATGCACAGTATCATGATCTTTAGATTCTCTGTGTCTTGTTATTATATATTAACTTGGAACTCTGGATAAATCCACTACCTTTTTTGAAACAGTCTTCTGGTTGCTTCTATGACATTTTTCTCACTCACAAGGTATGATAATTTTTAAAAATATCTCTTGCTGCGATTTTTTTCCATTTTTTTCTATAAATTTTGTCTTGGTTTGTCTTTACTTCTTTGTCTACATCCCACTGTTATTATATTTGACTTTATCATATAAATTTTTTATACCAGAATTACATATTTAATTTCATTTTTGTCTTTTTGACTTGAATATCTCACAGATATCAGAACTAGTGGGTTCAGTTTTGTCTCCTGCTTGACAAGTTTGTTTTCTTTTCTTCTTTCCATGAACACTAGTTTACTTATCTATCTAGTCCTTTTACTTTGAGGTAGGATAGAAGAAATAAAAGGTAGATAGAAAGGGAACAAGGAAATTATAAATAAAAATTGTGCTTTTAAGAGGACTGCAACCTCCAGACCTCAGCCACATTTACTTAAGGCTACCCATGTCAGGATTCCTTTGGTTACATTGTTTCCTTCCCTACCAGAACCATCACAAAGAGACCAAAAATTGGTTCAGTTAAGAAACTAAAGAGCGGCAGCCTGACTCTATATAAGATAAAGCAGCAGACCTACAGACTCCAAGAATGTTTAAGGTAATCTATGTCCACATTCCTTTGGTTAAATTTAGACTCCTTCCCTACTGGACCCTTCACTCAAAGCCTATAAATTGCTTAAGTAAGAAATAAAGAGCGGGTTTAGAGAACTCAGAAATTATTTTTGTTTGATATAAAAAATGAATGAACAAACAAGCAAAAAAACAACAACAACAACAACAAAAAACCAAACCTAAAAAACAAACAAAACAAAAACCTGAACCTAACCCAACCAAACCAACCAACCACCAACCAACCAACCAACAAACACAAAAACCTTCCATGCCTGTGAAGTAGGAAGCAATTAAAGTCAGGTAATTGCAGGACGTCTTAAATTATTATGAGCAGTTCAGAGTCTATCCCTAAAACATCACCTGTGAATAATATTTTATGAACTTGGAATTGATTTAAGGTAGCAGCCTTTAAAAAGTTGATTTTTTTCCAAATATAAGTTAGAAAAACAAAAGGCTTATAAAATTGATTTTATAAGGAGAGAAAATAAAGATCCTATCTATCATTTTATATAGCTCTTCTCTGTTCTCTACTTTTGACACATTGATTGTAAGTGTATAATATTAACTAATAAGAAAAATACCCAGAGTACTTTAAAGTATTAAAAATACTGTTGTACTTACATAAGATAAAGGAGGGCTAAGTGATAACCATTGAAAAAAATTCAAACTGATTAGTCTATTTATAGTTATAAATTTACAACTGTGGAAAATGCTATAATTTAGCATGGCTAAGATAAAAGTGCACTTTGATTAAACATAATTGTTTTCATGTGTTCTGTATGTATTTTTGTTTGTTCTTCTGCCTGTTTAATCTGTTTTAATAACTGGTTAAATGAAGTAAAAGCAATTGTTTCATTAAAGATTCTTTGAGAGCATATCAATTTTATTTTTCCTTTTAGTTTTGTTCTTGCAAACTTTTGGCTCTTTGGGGACTCTCCATGAAAAGCTAGTTGCATAAGTTTGTGGTGGGAGTGGTCAAACTAACTCCAAACATTACAGGATGAGTCAAAAGGCTCAAGGCTTACATGGTACTTGCAAATAAAAACCTTAAATTTTGTTAACAAAAACGTTACGTATTTACATTAATATGTGTGTTTCTGTGGTTAACTTTCAGACACATATTATCTCCCAAAAGATACACCTAATTTGGATTATAGATGAGTAGACATTTGTATTAGCCCAAATACTTTTTATTCACATAGCAATGAGTTAATAATATAAGAGTACAGATGTCTTTAAAGCTGTGGGCATTTTTTTCATCCAGGTTGTCAGCCAATTGTGACAATATTCATGTGAATATTGGTTTAATAAATGTTAGGTCCATTGTTCTCTGTGTGTAGGAACTCCCAAAAGGTTTTACTTGGTTAAAGATAAAAATAATATATATTTATCTAATTATCTATCAATCTCTCTCTCTCTCTCTCTCTCTCTCTCTCTCTGTAGCTTAAACATAGTAACTGGTTCTCATTAGTCATCTAAAGTAATTAAGATGAGGAAGTAAACAAAAATAGGATTAATGCTTATATATGTTGATAACATGTAAATCATCAGTTAATGTTATTAAGATTCTATATATCTATCATCTATCTATAATTAAGTTGGCTATAATTAAAAGGTTGAGTCTTTCATGTCTGAAACAAGATGATTTTCTTAAGATATTAAGATGACCTTGATGAAACTGGCAAAAGCTGTATTAAAAGCTTTATATTTTACTAAAATATAACCTTTACCCTTAACTTTGTTAAGCTTTTTGTTACTTAAAACCCTGAGTTTTGAGTTAAAGATTATTTATTTATTTTATATTTTGTTTATTTTAAAGTCAAAACAAAGCAAATCAGAATAGAACAATGCAAACAACACAGGACTTCAAAACAAGACAACAGGAAATCAACAATGACTACCATAATGTCTCTTGTTTTCTTCAAAATTGTTGACCATACCTTCAAACACAATAAATTCAAACAAGACAAAATAGTATACAACCAATAGAAACAAAAGAATGAAAACATTATGTGCCTTCAAAACCAGACAATAGGAAATCAACAATGGTTACCATATTTAAAGGTTATTTAAATGTTAACTTATAAAATGTTTTCAGTAGTCAGTTTATCACTGGTTAAACAAGCAATCAGTATCTGAGTTTATGACACAGAATATACTATCTGAAACTAGAGATATAGATCCACCTGAAGATAAAATGTGATGTAAATTAAGCTTTAAAGTTAAGTTTTGGGGGCATAGTAGTACTTGGTAGGTGGAGGGAGAAACATTGCTATAAGTTTGAGGCCAGTCTGGGATACATACTTAGTTCAAGGTCAACCTGAGCTGGATCCTGGCTAAACAAACAAACTAACAAACAAATAAATAAATCTTGATTTTTCTGTTTTTTCTCTTTAAAATAAATAAGTAAATAAATAAATAAAACTTTGTACATGGTAAGTAATGATTAATGCTCTCTATTATGTAGTATATTTTACCTCTAGACTTTAGATATATAAAATGTCAAAATTTTGGCGTCTCCTTAGATTTGGTCTTGCCATTAAAAACTTGATCTGTATCTATTGGCTTTGACTAACAAACATTTTATTATCTTAGAAATGAGACACATCTATGCTCATTGGGTAGTAAGTCTATCTGTGATCATTAACCCTCTTTCTTAAACTTGTAAGAGCCCTAAAGTTAGCCTTCAGTTCTTCTCAGTGAAGTTATATTTTTTAAATTTGTAAAACGCGCCTCAATTGTGCCTTAAGTGTAAACTAAATAAATCTATGTAAAGATTTCTATATAGTTGTGATGCCATTATTCATCTGCTCATATATTAAATATACTTATGTTTCTCAAGTATAAAGCCTTCTAGGATATAAAAAAATAGAAAAACATTTTATCATTCTGATGACCTCCAGTCTGAAGTTATTTAAGATGATGGACATTTTTAGGCATATGTGATTGTTGTGTAACTGTATTATGATAGATGTACCTAAATATTATATGGTTGAGATTTTGTCATTATACTAATTTAAAGTTGGGACATTAGTAAATAATAAAATACATCTGTAAACAGGTACATTATACTACAATGCACTTTTTTTAAAAAGATGAATTTAAGTAAGAGTTTATTTATTTCATTTAAGATCTTCCAAATAGACTAAGAAAACCAATTGATAAAGTGAAGATTTAAATGTATTTCAGAGATAATAACAAAAACCTAGGTTCTAAATAATAATACCATCATAATTGTAATGATGGAATATTGTGTTTGCACTTGATTTTAAATTTCCCCTGTAAAATTTTATAACTGTTTTTTTAATTTTATAACTATTACCTGTTATCATTCTATAGGACTTTATCTTCCAAAACAATCATGATTGCTAAATGAAATAGCAGTCATCTGGCCAAATTTTATATTTTGAAGTGCTCAGTAAGTTTAAGATAGATAAATCCACTGCTTTCACTTCAATACTGTTGTAACTCACCTCCTGCATATTCAACAACTAAGACTTAGTTACCAAAGATAAAAAGGGTAACTGGGTTAAGAGGACAGCCAATGTTTTAGCCCTGGCCCTCCACGTTCAACCATGGCAAGGATGTAAAGGAACTTTTCTAAATGATCATACAACTCTGGTGAGCAACACAACTGACCAGTCAGTGAGATTGCTGGAGTCCAGAGGACTGGAGTCAGCCAGTGGACATTGTATCCAAAGGACGGTCATTAAAGATGGAAATACCCCTATGCTCCCGGGGAAGCAAAGACTGTGACACATCCTGGCAGATGACACAACTGGTAGAGGACAAGTCAGAAGAGCTAAGAGGTTCTGCCTGTGGCCTCGAAAGTAATACCTGAGGAGCTTAAACTGACTTTGGCAAAACAAATTATATATATATATATATATATATATATATATATATATATATATATAATTTTAATTTCTATATTTTATATACATATAATAATGTTAAATTGAAAGTTAGGCTGGTTATAAAAACGGAGCTGTAAATACTGTATCAGTTCGTACTAGTTGTCTCCAGCTGTACCTGCAATATGCAGCATAAAAATATTGATTAGCATCTAGATTTTTTTTTTTGATGGTGCTGGGAATTGAAATCAGGGCCCTGTGCATGCAAAGCAAGAGCTGTACTACTGAGCTACACCCCCAGCCTTTGAATATCATTTAAATCAAAGTCAGAGAGTTCATCTTTTCTTAACCCTTACATCATTTTCCAATAGAGAAACTGATGTTTCCTTGAGTTGACCCAGCAAAATGCCAAAAATATTAGCAAAGATATGTGCTGGGTTTCTGGACAATTGTCCACATCTACTGTATCTTTGCTATATGGTGGGTATCTCCTCTATGGGGAGATGATTATATGAAGCTTTAAAATATTATAAAAGAGCTGCAAAGTACAGCGACAATTTTAAAGCCTACTACCAGACAGTGCTTATTAATGGGCAATAAATGAGACTTTTCATCCAGAGGACCATGGGAAGAATATTTCTTTAGCCATAATTAAAACTCAAATATGAAAAAATAGATGTATGTATCTATCTCAGACTCCTAAAATTCCCATGATGAAAAATAGCAATGGCTATTCGTTGATAAATATTTTCAGGTCTGTATAACCATATATGACTGACATCTACTACTGGGCAACTGAGCCAACTAGTACCCCTTTGCTGGGGACGAGAGAACTATTATAATGGAGCAATGCTACATAAAATGCAGATGAATTCTGACACAGAACAAATTACAATTTTGTGTTAAGAACCACTGAGCTGTTTGCTCCAAACAAGAGATGAGATAAGAAGGCCAGCACCAAATGTACCCAGTGGCTCTGTGACAGCAACCCATTGCCTTTACTATCACCAGTGGAGACAAACATTATTGTACCTATTGGTACAAGGGTCCTGGGTTAAAACCACAGCTCAACCAGCCAATGTCTCAGTCTTGTGACGTAACTAGACCAGATCAGCTTTTCACTGATGTAATCATTTGTTCCCTATTGCTATTCCCCATAGAGGACCTGAGAATGTCATGGGGCACACTGCATCTCTGACTAATATACATAAAAACTCTAAGTGATACTGCAGATAGCATTTCATTACTAAATTAAGAAGCAGAAATGTTAAAGAGTCATTCTGCAAAATCCAATGGCCTTAGGTAATTTAACAGCAGCACCAAGTGGAACCTGTGCCATTGTGACAATGGAATATTGTGTGTATATTCCTGACAACACTGCAAACGTGTCTCCTTCAGTACAAGATACACCCACAGATCAGGGAAGTGTCAGATTTTCCTATAAGAATCACTGTGTCCTGCTTTTCTCGAACAACTTGGTGGAAAAAGTTATCATTTTCTCTGCTCTGATATTGTATTCTTTTTGCTGCGTTACCCATTGTCGTGGGCTAGTGTCTCATATGACTCTACCCTATCTTACAGACTACAGGAAAAAATGGTTTTATGAGCTGCAAAGCCTGGTATTCTTATGTCTCCTGTAGATCAGTCAGAAGGAGGCTTTTGATCCCTGGGCAGGCAGATTCAATGTCCTTCATTACCCTGAAGTAACTACATAAAGATAGATCACTGAGCCTCATACTTCTATACCCCCTTAAGAATAAGGGATCAAAGTTTTAAGCAGGAGAGTGAATCTATCAGGATAGAAGATATAAAAACAGAAACAAAGGAGATAAGGAAATCATAAATAAAAAATATATTTTTAAGAAGACTACAATTATCAATTTCTTCAGTAACTTAGCCAAAGTTACCCAAGGGCACCCATGTCAACAATCCTTCCCTACCAGACCCATCACCAGACCTAAATTGGCTTTAGTGAGAAAGTAAGGAACAGGTAGAGAGAATCCAGAAAATGTTACAATATTTACCAAAATATAGATAAAATGCGCTGGTGGAATGGACTAGTATACTTTAGGAGAACACATTTTTCCCCAGGGTTTCCATGCCCTGTAGAGAAATTTAGATGTTGCCAGTGCCAAACTGTAGTGCATCTCATTTCTTGGTGAGTACTAGCATTCTATTTTCAAGTATATCTTACATCTCTAATAACCTGTTTTCATGCCACTTACTCATGTGTCCTGAAAATTCTTTTTTTCTGTGATGTGAGTCAGTGACCCTACTACAAAATGGTGGGTTGAAGTTCCTTACCTCAGCTTCAGGAATCTCTCAGACCTAGCCTGGTGAAAAGACATTAATCTGGAGACCAGAAATAGGAAACAGAACAGGTACATTTGATTTTTTTTTTCATATTTGAACTGTAAATCAACACTCAGATGTACTTACTAGGAGAGTTATCTGTTAATATTGCTTAAGATAAAGCAATTTTGATCCCTCCACTGAAGTCAGTAACACACACATACACACACACACACAATGTTTTCACACACACACACACACAATGTTTTCACCTGTTCAAAGTCCTATTCTTTAAGCATTTTAAAACACATTTTATTATTATACATTTCTCCTTTATCTTTTATTAGCTAGAATTCTTTAGTGGATTTTGATTACTTTATCTTCACCAATCAGCACAGTGTATTTCATAGAAGTCACTAAGCAAATAGCTCTGAAGGAATGGCAAAACAAACTCTCATGTTAGTCTCTGAAGAGTAGCCAATGGGAAGTGAAAGCAGCACCAGCCAAAGGGCACATTATTTCCAACAGACAAACATGACACACATCTGTCTCCTTTAAAAAATGTATCATTGGAATTTCATCATGTAATTCACTAAAAACAAAGAAAAACCAGTGTCCTAAGAAAAAATTAGAAGCTAAGGTAATTTGCAAAATCTCAACCATTAATTTAGTTCATGGACTGTTAGCTGAGAAGGTATCAGTTGAATTTTATACAAAAGGTAATCCATTTATGACTAAACCTTTTCAGTACATTTGGATTGTAAATATATATTTCGAATAGAACATAATCTGTTTATTTAAAAATATTTCTTTCTCACTTTCCATGCAGAAAGAAGTTAGAGTACAGAGTGAACAAAAGAAGATTTCTCATAATTTCATATTTTGTGGGTCAAGACAAAAAATAAATAATAAGTATATATAGTTAAAAATATGTTATGATGTATTAAGTACTAAAGACAAAGAAAATTTGGAGCAGTGCACGAGAATTTGAGAATGCCACCAGCATTAGGACTGGAGAGTGGGCAGTGTATGTTGAATAGGATGGACAGGTTTATTCTTACTGCAAAAATATTCTCTGAAATATTATTTGAAGGAGAGTAAGGGTGGGGCTCTTCTGATATCTGAGACATTAGTTCACTAAGAAGAAGGCAGAGCCAATATAAAATTCCATACTAAAGAGAATTTTTAATTTTCAAGGAAGACTGTCAGCCAGTTGTACTAGAATGTCATGAGTGGGACATGAGAAAGGAAATAAAAAGCCTAAGTTCTTAGCTTTTCATTCCAGGTAGAGAGTAAGCACCTTGGGACTCTCAATTTTTATTGTAATGATTCTTTGTATGTCCTACTATTAATGGCCCCACTATCTAACACTGAGCTTCTCTCTAGAAAGGTTTTCTGTTATTACTGTAAATTTGTAGTTTAATACACTGGGTAAAAATTGCATGTTTAGCTTCCTGAAGACAGATTTTGTTTGGAAAAATTTGTTATTGTTGTTCATGCTTGCTTTCCTTCACAGAAATATCTGTGACTCTTTTTTCAAACACATAAACTCTCAGGTAAAATTTTTGGCATAATTTTATTTTTATAATTTACAACTCTCCACACCCATTTGTACACAAGCACTATCATTTTTTCACTTTTTATTCAACATTCATTTAGCCCCTACTGCAGACTGAATACTGTGAGGAGGTACAGAACACCTGCATGCATTTTGGTCGAAGTTAGTATTATGATTGGCAATGGTGTCTGAACTACAGGAGAAAAGCTAAAAGCTAGGTCCTGGGGATTAAGTGCTCTTCACAGAGATATACTACATGGTTTAGAGAATTTATGCAATTTATATCATAACAACCTACAATACTGGAGAGCCAGAAGGCATACTAAAGAGTGAATATATAGTAAGGCTGTTAAAAATCTGCAATATACACTTAAGAGTAAATATATATTATATATTCAGTTATTTAGATGAAATAAAACTCTTCTTTGATGTTCCTATTCAACTCACACATGGCTCTGATTTGTTCTGCTGCTCACAATTTACAAGATTTCCTAATGTTATAAAAATATTTCTTAAACCACACAGACATAATAATAAAGGCACTCCAGTGACTTTTGCTGACTTTATGATGGTCAGTAATGCTCATATGGATTGTTAGAGGTTTAAGTCATTATTGAAATCAGTAGGATTCATCTAATCTCTGTCATTCAGTTCTGCTTTTAGATCTATATGTCCAGCCCCCTGCTTTTCACTGTAAAAAGATGATATGTACATTTCAAGAAATGTTTTATAATTGGCCTAAAGCATGTGAATGTTTAAGTACGTGTTTGACCATAACAGTTTCACTCTTACTTAAGGTATCACTACTTTATCATTTATTCATGTCCCTTTACTTCATGAAAATTAAAAAGGATGAAGCAGAAAAACATTAACATTAAATATGAAGTTGTAATTTACTTTTAACATTAAAGATTACTTTTTCAATACTGTTCTAAGAAAAATGATTCTATTTCATATACAAAATAAATGCATGCAGTGGATATTATCTTAGACACATACTAAAAAATGGTTTACAGCACAGATAAGAAGCCAGGCTGTTGAATTCAAATTCTAATCTCCCTCTGAACTCTTATACTTTAGGCAAATAATTTCCTCAGTTTCCATCTTCTGTGAATAGGGATGACAATCATAACAATGTTGGAAATTTCTTGTGAAGTTTGATGTGTCTGGTTTAAAAGTCTCTGAAATGGGCTGGCACCGAGAATAACACTGTTAGCTCTTATGTAGGCTGCCGTTCAAGAAGCATAAAATGAGAACCAAAAATGATATTAGGTACTTGAATTAAGAACTGGCTGCTTAAAAAGCTGAGGCAATTTAATCAATTTAATTTCTTTCTTCTAGCTGTTTGTTAATTTCATTTCCAATCCTAAAATTATGGATTTCCTGACTTGTTTTCCATCTTACAAATATTTTGAAGTTGATGAAATTAGCTGATTATTTTAAGAAATTTTCTATCTATGTTCATTAGTGATCTCTTTCTCTCTGTATCTCTCTCTCTCTCTTGCTCACTCTCTGTCTCTCTCTCCCTCCGTGTGTGTGTGTGTGTGTGTGTGTGTGTGTATGTGTTTTGTCAGGTTTGGGTGTCAAGCTTATGATACTTTCAAGGGCCATGTAAGAATTGTTAGCTCTACCAAATTTTCAGATAAAAATTTGTGTAAGATTTAGTTATCTTCTTAAATGTTGCTAGCATTACACTGTCTGCACATGCACTTTCATTATGAGAAGGTTTTGAATTTAAATTCACTTAGCATAATACAGTTACTCAAATTTTCTATTTTGTCTCCTCTTATTTATGATAGATTATTGTTTTAAAGAAGTCATTCATTCTTTTGAAATATTTAGATTCACTGGCAAATTTATCATTTTAATGACTGAGGTCCTTCTTTCATTCCTGATTTGCAAAATTTGAGTAATCTCTTATTCTTTCATTTTAAAATTGTATATAGAGATATAATGAGCATAAACAAACTGTCCCTATTAGAAGTATATAATTCTTCCCCCATATATATACACACCCACACACACAAACTCATCAAACTCTTACCACAGTTAAGATAATGAATACTCCCATCACTGCTTCTTCATGCTCCTTGATAATCTCTCCCTTTTGACTATCCTCATTTACCCTTTACCCAGACAAGGTTCACTCTTATTTCCATCTCTGCCGATCATTTTAATTTTCCACAATTTACATATAATGAATCACACACATTTTAAACTTTTTTGTCTAAAGTTGTCATTCAAAAAGGTATGTTGTTGCATATATCAATTGTGCATTCCTGTTTGAGTAATATTCTATCACATGAGTATAATCTAGTCTGTCTATCCAGCATGTTGTGATGGGCTTTTGAATTATTTAGTTTCTGGATAATGCATACAAAGATGTTCTGACAATCTGTGTATGAGTCTATAAATATGTTTTCATTTCTCTGAGGCAAAATACCTAGTAGTGGAATGGCTATCTCATAGGGTAAGGACATGTTTGACAATTTAAGAAACTGCCAAGCTGCTTTCCATTGTGACTGTATCATTGTAAATTTCCAAAAGCAATGTATAACAATTCTGATTGCTCCATTTAGTGTTTTCAAAAAAGCCATTCCATATATATTTTATTGTGGTTTTAATTTTCATTTTTTTATTTAAAGAGAAAAAAAACCCAAACAAACAAAACAGAAAGAGGGTAGCAATAATACAGAATTCCAAAGGAGAAAGAAAAACAAAGAACAACAACCACAACAAAACAAAAAAAACAAAAACAAAAACACTAAGAAATTGCCACTTGCTAAGTTACATACTGTCATCATTGGAAATAGTTGTTCAAGTTACTAAATTAAAGCATTCAAAGTAGACATTCAAACAGTGAGACTGTTAATAGTTCTGCTAAACATTCTAACAAAAACAGTAATATGGTCATCTATCTTGCACACTTAAACACACATGCAGTTATATCCTTTAGAGCACTTTCTTTTCCTCCATTTTTACAGTAGCAATTACACATTTTGGATGTTATTACTCCTACAGTTCTTATTAGTTTTTACACTAGAGACACAATGTGATATTTATAAATATGATTCTTATTTATTTCATTAATGAGGATAGTCTCAAGGTGTCTCCATTTCCATATGAAGGCCTCAAGATCATCCTTTTTATAGCAGAGTAATATTCCATTGTGTAAAAACACCATATCTTTTTCATCTACTCTGCAGTTGATGGGCATCTTGGTTTTTTCCAAGATTTAGCTATGACAAATTGTGCTGCTATGAACATGAGTGCACATATATCACTGTGATATGGAATTTTCAGTTTTTCTGGGAAAATACCCAGGAGGGGAATAGCTGGGTTGAATGGAGCTTCCAATTCTAATCTTTTGAGAATTCTCCATATTGACTTCTATAGTGGTCGCAGCAGTCTGCATTCCCACCAACAGTGGAGCAGTGTTCCTTTTTCCCCACAGCCTCGCCAACACTTGTTATCAGTTGATTTCTTGATGGCAGCTATTCTTTCCAGTGAGAGATGATATCTCAGTGTTGTTTTAATTTGCATTTCTTGAATGACCAGTGATGGTGAACATTTCTTCATGTATTTGCCATTTGTATATCTTCATCTGAGAACTGAGTGTTCATCTCAGCTGCCATTTTTGGAGAAGGTCTTTGAATTTGGGGGGTTGATGTTTCTCAATTCTTTATATGTTCTTGATATAATGTCTTTGTCTGAGGAGTTGCTGGTTACAATTCTTTCCCATTCTGGGCTGGGGATTTAGCTCAGTGGCTTAAGTGCCTGCCTGGCAAGCATGAGGTCATGAGTTCAATCCCCAGTACCCCCCCCAAAAAACCCCAAAAAACAAAACAAAAAAAAACCCCCAAATTCTTTCCCATTCTGTGGGTTTTCTTTTCACTCTGATAGTGATTTCTTTTGAAGTGCAGAAACTTTTCAATAATATGAGATCCCAGTTGTTGATTCTTTGAATTTTTCCCGTGCAGTTTTACATTTTGTTCATCAATTCTCTGCCTACCCCTATGTCTCCAAGACTTCTACATACCTTATCATCCAGTAGATTTAGTGTTTCTGTTTTAATGTTTAGGTCTTTGATCCATAGACTTTATCTAAATGCATGATGATAGGCATGGATCTAGTTTCAGTCTTCTGCATATGGAGAGCCAATTTTTCCAACACCATCTATTAAAGAGGCTATCCTTTCTCCAGTGAACATGTTTAGCCCTTTTGTCAAATATTAGGTGGCTGAGTGTCTTTGTACCTATACTTGTATCTTCTAATCTGTTCCCTTGATCCTCAGGTCTATTTCTTTGCCAGTACCATGCTGATTTTATCACTGTGACTTTGTAGTACAGTTTCAAGTCAGGAAATGAGATGCCTTCTGCCTTGCCTTTATTACCCAGAATTGCCTTTGCTAATTCTAGGTTTCTTCTGTTTCCAAATGAATACTAGGAGTGTTTTCTCTAGATCTGTGAGACATGTTAATGATATTTTGATTGGGATTGCGATAAATCTGTGTAACAGTTTTGGGAGTATGGCCATTTTCACAATGTTGGTTCTTCCTGGCCAAGAGCAAGGAATATCCTTCCATTTTCTAATATCCTCTTCAATCTCCTTTTTTAGCATAGTATAATTTTCAGCATATAGGTCTTTTACACTTTTAGTTAGGTTGATTCCTAAGTATTTCATTTTTTTAGATGTTATTGTGAACGATGATATTTCCATAATTTCTCTCTCAGTGAGGTTCTTGGTTGTGTATAGGAATGCTATTGATTTTTGAGCATTGACTTTGTATCCAGCTACACTGCTGAATTTGTTTATTACCTCTAGTAGTCTTTTAATGGAGTTTTTTTGGGTCTTCTACATAGAGTATCATGTCATCTGCAGATAGTGATAATTTAACTTCTTCCTTTCTTATCTTCATTTCTTTTATTTCTTTCTCTTGTCTGATTGCCCTGGCTAGTGTTTCCAGAACTATATTAAAAAGGAGTGGTGATAGTGGACATCCTTGTCTTGTTCCTGATTTTAAAGTAAAAGCTTTTAGCTTTTGTCCATTTAGTAAAATATTGGCTGTTGGTTTGTCATAGATGGCCTTTATAAGGTTGAGGTAGACACCGTGTATTCCAAATTTCTGAAGGGTTTTTATCATGAACATGTGTTGGACCTTATCAAAAGATTTTTCTGCATCTATTGAGATGACCATGTGGTTTTTCTTTTTGGCTCTGTTGATGTGGTATATTATATTTATTGATTGCGTATATTAAACAATCCCTGCATTCCTGAAATAAACCCCGCTTGGTCATGATGTATAATCTTCTTGATGATTTTCTGCATTCTATTTGTTAGTATTTTATTGAGACTCTTTAAATCTATGTTCATTAGTGAGATTGGCCTATAGTTCTCCTTTTTGGTTGGGTCTTTCTCTGCTTTTGGTATCAGAGTAATAATTGCCTCCAGGAATGAATTAGGGAGGATTGCTTTCTTTTCAATTTCATTGAAGTGTTTAAGGAGTATTGGCATCAAGTCTTCTCTAAATTTCTTATAGAATACAGCTATGAATCCATCAGTACCTGGGCTTCTTTGTTGGTAAGTTTTTTATTACATTTTAAATTTCAATAATTGATATTGGGTTATTCAAAATTGCTATATCTTCTTGGTTCAGCTTTGGTAGTTCATATGTTTCTAGAAATTTGTTCATTTCCTCTGTGTTTTCCTATGTGGTAGACATTTTCAAAGTAGGTGTTCATGATCTTTTGAATTTCCATGGAATCTATAGTAATTTCCCCTTTTGGTCCTTATTGCATGAATTTGGGTTTTTCCTTTCTTTTTTTTATAAGGTTAGCTAGAGGTTTGTCAATTTTGTTTATTCTCTGAAAAAACCAGCTTTTTGATTCATTAATTCTTTGTATATTTTTAGTTTCAATTGCATTGATTTCTGCTCTAATCTTTACAATTTCCTCTCTTCTATGAGCTTTAGATTTAACTTGTTCCTCTTTTTCTAGAAGCTTGAGATGCAACATTAGATTGTTTATTTGTGCTCATTCTATTATCTTGATATGACAATTTATTGCTATATATTTCCCTCTTAAGACCACTTTCATTGCATCCCATAGATTACAATAGGTTGTTTCTGCATTTTTATTGAATTGTAGGTATTGATTTATTTCTTCCTTAATTTCATCAGTAGCCCACTGGTTGTTCAAAAATTTGTTATTTAATTTCCATGTATTTATGCCAGTTTTGCAGTTTCTTTTGCCATCAATTTCCAATTTCAGTGCACTATGGTCAGATAGTATGCATGGGACAATCTCAATACCTTTGCATTTACTTAAAAATGCTTTATGGGATAATATATGGTCTATTTTAAAGAATGTCCTATGGGCAGCTGAGAAGAATGTGTATTCTGATGTGCTTGGGTGGAACACTCTGTAAACATCTACTAAGTCCAATTCCTTGCAGGTATGATTCTGTTCTACAATTTCTTTGCTGGTTTTTTGTCCAGTTGATCTATGTCTTTGTGACAGTGGGCTGTTAAGGTCACCTGTAATAATTGTGTTCTTGTGTATTTGGTTTTTCATGTCCTTTAGTATCTGTCTTATATAGTTGGGTGCTTCTGTGTTTGTTGCATATATATTTATAATTGTTAGTTCTCCATCTTGAATTTTTCCACTTACAAGTATGTAGTGACCTTCTTTGCTCTTTTAAACATTTTAGGTTTGAATTTCACATTGTCTGCAAATAGAATAGTTAGCTCTGCTTTTTTCTGGGTTCCTGTGGCATGGAATACTGTTTTCCATCCTTTGACTTTTAATCTATGAGTTTCTTTTTGAGTCAGATATGTTTCTTGCATACAGCATATTGTGGGATCCTGTTTCTTGATCCAGTCTGTCAACCTATTTCTTTTGATATGTGAATTGAGCCCATTTACATTTATAGATATCACTGATATGTACTGGCTTGACTTTGCCATGTTGTGTTACTATTGTTAGTTTCCTACTTTTCTCCCTTGTTTACTTTTTTGTCCAGCCTGGTGATTTCTTTCTGTTGTTGTTCTGGAGATTGTGGTCATTTTTATCTCTATCTAGGATGTCCTTCAGCATTCTTTCTAAGGTTGGATTTGTGGATATGAATTTCTTTAGTTGTTCTTTGTCATGGGAATATCTTATTTCTCCATTAAAATTGAAAAACAGTTTTTCTGCATACATCAGTCTGGGTTGAAAGTTGTTTTCTTTTAGGGCTTGAAATATTCAATCAAAGCTTGTCTTAACCTGAAGGTTTGTGCTGAGAGGTCTGCCGTGATTCTAATAGGCTTTCTTTGATAGGTGAGTTCTGTCTTTTCTCTAACAGCTTTTAGTATTCTGTTTTTATGCTGTGTGTCTGAGATCTTAATTATTATATGTCTGGGTGTAGGTTTATATTGGTTATGATTGTGTGGCATTCTTTATGCCTCACTTATTTGTAGATCTGATTTTTCCCCCATGTTTGGGAAATTTTCTACCATTATTTCTGTGAATAGCTTAGCTATATCTTTTGCATTTTCTCCTTCCTCCTCATTAATGCCTATTATTCTAACATTGTTTCTCCTGGCATCATCTTATAGTTGTTGGATTATCATTTCATGCTGCTTTGTTGTTTTTATAAATTCTACCCTTTCAAGATCACTATCTGTGATCCTGTCCTCAAGGTCCGACATTCTATCCTCAGCTTCATTTAAACAGCTTTTCAGGCTTTCAATGGAGTTTTTTGTTTCTTGCATATCTTTTCAAATTGTTTCATAGATTCTTTTGTTTTCTGCATTGTTCATTCATACTTTCAATTTCCCATGCTCCTGTAGTTTATCTATTTCTTCTCTAGCTATGTTGAACAGCTCATTTACTAAAGTTGTTATTTTTTGTCTTTACATAAGACATTATTTCTAACTTGAGCTCCTCTATAGCCTCAGATTTGTTTCTTTACTTCATTTCCTATCTTTCCAGAGATTTCTGGTGTATGAATTTTAGGGCCCTCTATTTCATTATCACCTGCACTTGCCCCTGATGGACTAGATGTTCTGGATTGCATTTTGTCTTTTCATTTAGTCATTCAATGTTTGCGTAAATTTCTGGTCTTTCTATTCCAACAGTTACAACTTTCTGCAGTGTGTGTTTCAGGGTTCTACTGTGTGGTTGATATTTGTCAAATTGCTGGATACCATAATGAAGAGGAGATCCAGTCTCCTGAATTCCTCCTACTGTGCCTGTTGGGTGAGTCCTATATTCTTTCTGGGCTAACTCACCCAGAAATATTGATGTAGGGCAACTCTTAGTTCCTGCTGTTGTTATATCTTCCAGTTGTTACAGGTCACCCGGTCTCCCTGACTGTAGTGTTTGTGTCAGCTGAGGCCCTACCGTGTCACTGGGAGTCTCATAAGTTATTTTAATTTCCTCTAAGTTGGGGCAGGGTGATATTGGCATACTCCTCAACCTGTCTGACATTTTCTGTGTGGGGGAGGGGGTTACCCACTATCTTGCCAGGTTAGCCTAGTTTTTACACTCGGAGGGAGTTCCATTCCTATTTACCCACTGCAGACCTCTATTTTATGGGAAAACTCACTACTCTGACTGAAGCCTGATCAGGCCTTCTGTTTGGGTGAGAGGTTCCTGAGCCTCTCATCAAGCCAGCATGGTAGTCCACGGTAGTCCAATGTTCCAGGTGGAAGGGCGGGTCCAGCAGATGTGTTCCCAGACAGCCCATGCCTGTGTCAGGCTTCCTAGATGTTCCTGGAGAAGAGGGGAGGGCAGCAGCAGCAGTCCCAGGCACCTCAGGCCCTCTGCAGCTGGTCCCTGCAATGTTCTCTGTGGGCAAAGGGCGGGCCTAACACTTCTGAGCAGCCCAGGCTCTCAGCAGGTCCTGGAGATGTTCCCAGTCCTGAATAGCCCTGGCCAAGCTGCTGGTCCCTGTGGTGTACCCTGCGAGCAAAGGGTGGGCCTACCAATCCCGAACAGCCCAAGCTGAGCTACCAGTCTCTGCAGTGTTCCCAGTCCTGAACAGCCGCCTTTAGTTAATTTTCATTTTTAAGTGATAACTGGTATTGATCTTCTTTCAAATAATTTTTTGTTGTGTTCTAAGTTTATGTTTATTTTAAAAAGTGGGTTGATGCTTATTATCAGTATCTTTGATTTATGAGAATTACAAATGATACACACTGGATATATCACCTGATAAACTATGTAATTTGCAAGTGTTTTCTCACACTGTGGTGTACGTATTCATTTCTAAATACAGTCAATTTTGAAAGATGAAGGATTTAAAGTTTTTTTTCCATTTATGAATTATACATTTATTTAAGATAACCTTGCCTGATGAAAGGCTACAAAAGTTTTCCTCCATCAAATATTCTAGAAATTGTAGTTTTGTGCTTTACAAATACATTTTAATCCATTCTGTGTTAATTTTTATGTGATGTGAACTGATGTTCACTCTCCCACATGTAGATATCCAAAATTTCAGGACTATTTGTCAAAAATCTATTTTTTTGTATTGTATTTGCCGTCTTTGTTGTCATTATATACAATTGGAGCTATTTTTGGACTCATGTTTCACTGATCCATTTGCCTAACTTTACAACAAAACTACAGAAACTTATTAAATATATGTTTGTAATAAATAGTTGTGTTAGTCCTCTAGAGTTGTTCAATACAGTAGAACTCTCATTTTAGGTCTTAAATTTTTCTTAGCTTTTTTTTGTTTAGTTTTAAATATGTAACTGTTTATTGGTAATAAATAACAGCAAAATTCAATGTATTGCATCCGGTAGCTTTTTTGTAGTTGTTGTGCATTTTTCACATTGATAATTATGTTGATTGTGTTAAAAGATGACTTTTATATATTTTTGTTACTTTATCACTCTAGTTAGACTCTCTAGGGCAGAGTTGCACAAAAGTGATGACAAACATCCCTGCTTGTAAAAAATCATTCAGTGTTTTATCATTATGCGTGTCAGCCGTAATTGTCTCACAGATGTACTTTATCAAGTTGAAGTAAAATCTCCTTCTTTATCTTAGTTTAGTGAGAACTGTAAACATAAAAGGATAATGGAATTTGTGCTCTTTCTGTTTCTATTGAGACCATCATATAGTTTCTTCTTTAATTTCTTGATATAATGAGTTACATTGATATTAAAATATTAAGCCAACTTTGTAGCATTATGATAAACTCTGCTTGGTCACAGTGTATTATCTTTCAGTGTAGAGTTGCATTTGATTTTCTAATAGATTGCTAAGAATTTTGCTACGGTCAGAAGTATATGGATCTGTAGTTTTCTAATGTTGGCTTCACAGGATGTGTTGAAAATATTCACTTCTTTTTAATCTTCTGGAAGAACTTTTATAAATTTGATATTTTTCCTCCATAATGTTGATGGCATTGTCTTAGTTACTTTCTTGTTGCTGGGACACAATTCAAATGCAACTTAAAGGAAGAGAAGTTTATTTTGGATCACTATTTGTGGAGGTTTGAGTCTACAGTCAGCTGACTCTTAGGGCAGAGCAGCATGGCAGAGGCTCGTGGAAGAGGAGAAACCATGCATGGTTTGGCAGCAGGAAGCAGAGAGGGAGAACAAAGGAAGATGAGGGGGATACACACTTTAGGTCACAATTCCAATTGCCCACCTTCTCCCACCAAGATTTACCTTCCAAATTACATTTAGCTATAAGCTTATCAATACATTAATCTGATAAATATTGTGCCCTCCATAGTTCAGTCATCTCTCAGTCTCACCTATGTTCACATGAGAGTTTGGAGGGGAAAACCAGATGCAAATCATAACAGACATTCAGTAGTGAAGCCACTTTAGTCTGAAGTCTTCTTTGCATGTATATTTTTAAACTATAAGTTAAATTTTATCTATGTATCAACATTATATCTATAATTGTAGTTGTTTATCCATTTATTAATTTATTATTACTATTATTCAACTTACTGATTTCTTAGTGGGTTCTGTTAATCTGTGTCTTTAAGAAACTGTCTTTTAAAAAATATAAATTAGTAGTATGGTTATCTATTTTGCACACTTAAAATACATACAGTTATATGTGTATACTTACAAATTGTTCTTTCCTTTTGAGCACTTTCTTTCCCTTTCATTATCACAATTTCTATTGTACATTTTGCATAATATTACTCTTTTAGTTTTTTATTAATTGTGCTATCATTGTTCATTTTTTGTGCTTAGATTTTGTAATTTGAGCAACTACTAAGATAACAATATGTAATATATTAACTCGTTGATTTCTTACTATTATTTCTTTGAAATTCTGTATTTTTCTACCCTTTTTTCTGTTTTGCTTTTTAAAAATTAATAAAGAAATATACAAATTGTTTCTTATCAAAGTTACTATACTATTATCAATGTTCTTTTTTTTGTCTCTTAGACTACCCTTAGACAAGATGCCAGAATTTGTATTTAGCACAAGTTATTAAGAGCTCAACTGGACTTTTGAGTAGAATTTATGTACAGAATTTGGGGTTTTGCAGACTTTCATCTTTCTTTGTTTTCCTCCTGATTTTTCTGCTACTACATTCTTCTGAAAGTTTAGCTACTTCTTTATGCCTTAAGGCTGTAGAAGTCAAGTACCTGAATTTTATACACCATACACAGTCCTAAATTGGGATTACCCACAATCAAAGAAGACTCTATTCATGGCTGATTCATATTTTTCTGTTTCTATCACCTAAGTTTTCATTGCTGTTTCCTGCTGTGTGCTCATTTGCAATTAGTTGTAAACACAATGCTTGCACTGATAAATAACCTAAACTATTAGTCTCCTTATGGATTATTATAGCATTTTTGAAAGTAAATAAAAACACTCCCATAAGTACAGGTGTAATATTTTGTGAATTATAATTCTCAATTTTAATTCTCAGTTATTCAAAGTGTGACAATAAGAAAATGTATACTTTTACATATTGACAGGAAAAAAAGTTATTGGTGTATGTGATTCATACTTTTGGTGTATGTGATTTTAGACTTAGATTTTCCCAGAATGATCTGATGGTAACACTAAATTTTTCAGAATGCTAAATTGTGGGGTTGTGGAGGCTTCTTTCCAGATTTCAGAAGCATTCTTTCGAGGCCAGACAAGAAACTCCTGAGAGGGTAGTGCACAAAGAAGTGGGAGTGAAGTCAAAAGTGCAGTGGAGACTCCAGGAAATCAGACATGCTAGGAATGTGGTCTGTCTGCTGAGAAAAGCTACAGTAGATAAAGGGAACCAACTCAAGAGAAAGGCCACCTGGGCATCAGACAGCAGGGCAATAGCACTGGAGTCACTTAACTACTTTCAAACTCACATCTGACCACCACAGCCCTAAATGCTGGAAATGGAGATATAGGACTTTATGTTTGCCTTTCCTGGATTTTGGTCTCGATTTGTTCTGATTATTTTCTATTCACCTATTCTTCCCTTTTGCAATGGGAATATTGTACATGTTCCATTGTATCTTAGCATTGTTAACCAGCAGTGCCATGCATTAACCAAACTTAATTGTAAACCTGATTGGCTTGGGAGCTGCCCAGAGAATTTGTAAAGTACACATGTGTGTATCTGGCTAGAACAAGACATTATTTCAGGGTCATATCTTTTTCTTGGCTGCTGCTTCTCTGACCTTGTTCCTCTGCTCTGCTTCTCAACTACCATGAACCAAGCAGCCATACATTTCTACAATGTTGCTCTTGCATTGAAGCCAGGTAACCATGAAGTGAATCCTGTGAAACTATGAGCAAAATAAAGCTCTCCTTCTTTAAACTGATGGTGCCAGGCATTTTTATTCAGCAACAGTATTGCTGACTAATATAGTCAGTTGCATCTTTACGATTTCACATGGAATCACTCATGTAACACCATAACTGTCCGTCTGAGGAACTTCTTCACTGAACTATAAATTATTGTGTGTCATGGACCATGTCTCCATTTTGTATTTCTATTATCTTTAATGACTCTTGGTCAATCACAGAATTACAATAAACCTTTGGTAAATGAATAAATAAGTGCCAATGAATGGTTTACTTGTAGATCTAAAAGTCAATTTAATTGCTATGTATTTTCTATGAAAGAACAATTAGGAAAATAATTTTAAATTAGTAATTAGCAAAATTACTAATTTTAAATTATTAAGCTAGGGAAGCAGAGGCAAGCTAACATCTTAAAATGTAGTGTCATCATTTGTTATGATTTTTTTTTACTTTGATTTCCTATTTTTTTGGTGAAGGGAAGGTACCAAAAAAGCATAAGGGCTACGCTTTTATAATCCTTTAATTTAGTCACTCATTTCTTTGTCTCTTCTGTTCAAGCTTGACATTGGCTTTCAACCTTAGCATACGAAAGGGAGGTCACATCAAAAACATAAAGTAGAGCATAAAAACTAGACGGTATTATTATTACATCATAAAGATGAAGGATAAACTCTCAGGACCAATTGAAGAGGAAGAAACAGAATAGGGTAATGTTTGAGAAAGAGCTGTGTCTCAGAAAAAATCTTGCCTTCTATTGGGTTAAGGCTTCCTCATACAGTTAAACCCCAGACGTATTTAAAAGTCTGGGTAGCACAACCCAGGCAGCCAACACATTCTTCAAGCTTCCTATGTTCCTGTATAGTGCGTAATGTTTGATAACAGCAGAGCTCTCTGAGCAACCGGCCTGAACAGCATTGAGAACCACCAGCAAACTTCCAGTGCTCTGAGAAGTAAGCTAGGCTGGCAGGCTTGACAGTTTCTAATGGCCGTATTGGAAGAGGCAGCCACAGATACCGGCGCAAGCCCAAGGACCAGAAATAGATAGAAAGTTATTACCAGCAGAGCAGAGGTCAAAGGCTTCCTTCACAATTTGATGATGCTATAAGAATTGTACCCAGGCTTTCCAGAGGAGGAAAACTGGTCAAGGGAACTTTCCAGCTTTAGCCTGTATTTCAACTGAATTGACCTTGTGTTATCTGTAGCCTGTATTTCAACTGTATTGACCTTGTGTTATGTAACTTTGGTGGAATAGGAGTTTGAATTATTGAATTATTACAGGGAAATAAGAAATTACATTAGCACTTTTGTTGAGAAAGCATGTAACTTACTTACTGTATGAGTTTTGCTGAGATCAAACTCTCTAACAAAGACAGAAACAGATTTGTAATTATTGTGAAATGGGGACCTGTTAGTCACACACTGAACAGTCCATGAATGCTGACAAATATATTTTCCTTATTGATTTGTAGAAAACCTGTTACTTATGTCAGCACCTTTCTATATATTGTCTACATTACTTTTTGGCTTCTCTGTCATATCTATTTCTATTTCTCTCTCATTCTTACACCCACAGATACATGCACATATACACGCATGCACATCAATTTTGGCACACACGTACAACCTTACACAATAGAGTTCATCATATTTGATAAAGAAAGTGAAGATGTTATGCAAATTGATCAAAATCACAATAAATGGCAAGAAGAGGATGTAAATTCAAATATATCTCCCTTCAGAAACTTTGTTCTTCTAATTTACCATTTGGGCTTGAAAATGTTATTTATCTAAATGTAGTCTCTTTACTTTTTTCCTAAAGACTGGGAAATGATTATAAAAATTTTAATTTGCGCATGACTTCAAAACATTAAATGTAAAAGAATGTGGATGGTTTAGGTAATCTGGTGCCATTTATCAAAATGATTTATTATAGTATTTATTAAAGCAGTGATATGGCATGAGAGATAGCAGCAGTGGTACTGAATTTTTAGCAACAAAAGAAGGCATTACATTATACATTTTTTATATTCAGCTTTTAAAATTAAAGTAATACATCAAGATTCATGTAAGAAGTATTAAAAACTCCAAGATTGAGCATTTAAGTTTTCGAGATACAGTATCATGTATCTTGAATCAGAAATGTTAAAGGCAACAATGTGTGGATAGGCATAACTAGTGACAATATATGTTGGTCATTCTCACTTTCATTTGCTAGTTGCAATTTATTTCTAGTCCTTGTTTTATCATAACTAAGTTATACTAAGTTTTGGGGGAGTATCTGGTAAATCTTTGGGAATAGTTCATGTTTATAGTGTTTTTAGACTATGAAGGGAGCATGTCTTCTACAGCTTTTATTTAGAACATTAATATGAATATTCTGTCGTCATTTTAGTTGATAAGATTTTTAAACTTCTATAGATTTTACTGTTTATATATGATGTCAAGTACTGAGGCTTTCATAATCAGTTTACTGATTAAATGGTCTTGGTTTTTAAGCCATTTCACTGTGCAATTGCCACAGAATGTCTGAATATAAAATCCTAGTGTAGTTAATATCAGCTTCCTTCTTTATTGCCATTGCTATAAATGACATAGAAATCGATACTCTTGTAACTGAGGTAATAGAAATGCATGAGTTATATTTGGTGTTAATGTGTACATTCTATGAAGGTAAATGGACTGGGACTTTATATCCTTATACTTTTATGAAGTAGTTTATACTTTATTGGGCTCTGTGTACAGTTGTTTCATATAATAGTAAAACTTAAAGCTGGAAATGTAACATATTTCATATAACATATATAATATAACATATACAGATAATATTTGTATGTTATATAACATATACATAACATGTAACATATAGACATTAGGTAAATGAAGAGTCGTAATAGGTCAGCAATAGCATAATAGGTCAAGACCAATTAGTAAAAGATTTAAGTGAAAGCAAAAAATTTTAATTTGACCTTATATCCGGTTACATTTTATATATCAAAAGAATGGAAAAAATTTTGAAATTTTATAATACTCAAGGCCCACATTAAATCTTTAACATGTTTTTTAATATCAGTCATGTGTATAAATTACTTTTATAATATTTCTTTAAAGTTGGATAGGTTTATCCAATAATAAAAGTTTTAAAAAGATTGCTTAACTACAAAACATTTATTGCATTAAGCAGATTGAAACATTCACATCTTGCTACCATAATAGGATGAAACTTAAATATGTCTAAATATGTTATTTTTAAAAAGTTTAACTACTCAGTACTAGTAAAAAGGAGAATGGGTAACAAATAAGTCAGAGTGGGCACTGGGTCATTTTGTGAAGGAAGGTAGCATGCTTGTGTTTGGGAAAGGTGTCAAATTTGGAAGAGCTGTAACAGAAAATCTAAACGCATGCTGTTTTGTGAACAAAGCTGAGGTTAAGCTGATCAGTAGTGGAGTCCTCTGGCCCCATTGTGTGATGGTTTCTTAGGAGCTTCAAACAAGCACAGAGAAACTGAATGACAGATTTTGCCAGGATTGCGGATTACAAAAGAGGACTAAGATATCTGTGAAAGTTAGGACTAGTGGTGATTTATTTGAAATATTTAGTGCCAAAATTCATGATGGATATAGTATTTCATGAAAATAGAAGTACTTTAACAGTCACAATAGTTAACTCAATTGTAGTGGAGTTAGGTTAAATACATTTAACTTTTTACAAATTTGTGAACAACTTTAAATTTTATTCATCCATATGTCACGGGGTATTTATGCATGCAGAACTGTACATTCAAAATGATGTAGCATCAAATTCTGATAAGTTTATTTTTTGATTCTAATCTATCAATATTTTTGAGAAATTTAGATTGAAATATAGAGTTCTAAAGATAGATTTGAAATATATTTATGTGGTGAAGTATCTTCACTATTTGAACTGAGCCAGTCACTTATTAAGAAATCTGAAGTCTTTTTTTTTTATTGCCGATATTACTGTGTCCATTCAACAAAAATGTATTGAGTTTCTGTCAGGTGCCAGGCACAGTTCTAAGGTACTGAGAATACAGTTTTAATCTGATATTTCTTCTCACTTAGAATTCTATAAAATAGAATTCTATTTTATAGGCTTGGTAATTAATTGTGATTAATAGATCATAATTCAAACCAATTGTACTACCATAATGTCAAGGTTCTTTATTGTATTTGTTATTTGGCTTTTGCACCTTGGGTTACCCAAGACCCATTAGAAACAGAAAACCTATTATAATTATAACATGTCTGTTTTTGTTGAAATGATACAGCCAACTCTTAATTCCTAACTTTAAATTTTCATTTTCTTTTCTCCACATAATGGCAGAGGATGTCTAGAATCTCAGTTTTTTAAGTGGACATCACATTGGTTCTAGGTTTGTGTTAACATAGAATACTATTAGGAATATGGTGAGCTGTTTATATACACGGATTGTTAGCTAAAGGCGCCTATATCAATACAAGTAATGCAAGCTATTGCCCTAAAATAAGTACAAGCAAATGTGCTCTGAGGTTTATAATTAGATGGCACCCATTTCCCCTGATATCAATATGATTGAAATAATTTACTACTATGCATAACATCTTTTTAAAACAAAATTTTGGTATCCTTTGCAGTGCTACAGAATAGGTCCTCCTGACCAAATAACTACAGACACTTACAAGAAAGTAATACCACACCCTGGATAAATTTATGACAGATACATACTTTAGTGTGTTTCAAGAATTGCTAAAATAAGTAAGATCTTACTTACTCTACAGGGCTCTATAGTAAAAAATAATTGAACAGCGCGTGTTGAAGGAAAATAAGTCTTTTAGTGATGTGAGGAAATCCTGAAAAAACTAAAGTATTGCTAGTGTGATAAAATCCTCTTTAACTCATAAAAGGCAAATGCAAAAAGGGCATATGCAGACTCATGTTGAAAGGTACCCATTCTTAATTTAGGGTCCAAATATCTCAATGATTAAATTTAAAGCTATGAGTTTACACTAAAAATCAGAGTCCTTGGACACTGAAAGAAATACATCACTGGGATTGAAATACAAGGTATGATAAAAACATGGTGAATATTTGAATTTTAAAAATTGTTACAGTAAAAATCACATTATCTTTAATCCCCCCTCAAAATACTCCTAATGGCTTCCAACACAGTCATGCCATCATTTTCACTTCGTAAAGTAATTTTGGAATGTCTCTCTCCTGAGTTTCTTTAGTTGTACTGCTGTGTCTGTTTAAATGTCTTGAACTGATTCAAAGTATTTAGTTTTCATAGTCATTTGAACTTTGGGGAAAAGCTATTGAGGCAGCTCCCTGTATAAGGTGCATGAGGGCATATAATAATGTTTTGATAAACCTACCTTTCCCTTGGAAGGCACTCAGTATTTTATGTCTGATCACACCTTGTGAATATCTTAAAAAAACTTCTACAATTTTCGTGACGTCTCAAGAATCTTAAGATAAATGTGTGTGTGTGTGTGTGTGTGTGTGTGTGTGTGGTGTCATTTCGGGGAATTCATGGCAGTGTGTTTTTTTCTATGATACAATTTTTAAAATTTAAACATTAAATATATACATATATTTTGATCACTTCTTGTATACAGATACAGTAGATTTATTCCTCCAATGATTTCAGATACTAAGATGATTAGATTCAAGGGATGAATTAATTTGGCTGAAATGTTAAAATGATAAAAATAGAATATAAATTATATAAGTAGAGTGAACAATTAAAGTATTGGTAGATTTAAAATGTTCCAGTAAAAATTTGGATATTAAAAATACATAATTGTAGAAATAAAAAAATTAACAATCGATTGAATAGACAAATTTAAGGGGAGTTCATCTAAATGAACTAGAAGATACAGCACACTAGTTACCCAGGATGCAATGCAAAAATACCAGTGGATATAGGTAGAACACGGTAAAGAAATGTGGATGCAGAATTGGCCTCAGGGTAGTGTCACTTGCAAAAGGCTCTCCCTTCTGCATGGGTATATGTTTGGTTTAATCTCACATTGCTTTTGCACTTCAAAGCATTACTATTTCCTGCCATGTAAAAGACTGACTGTCTTGGACTGGCTCCCAAGGAAACAAAAAAGAAACAGACTCTAAAATATATAATAATTTAGAATAAATATAAAATGATTATTTTGTTTTATTTTTATTGTTACTACATTTTTGCAGCATTTAGTTGTTACATTTTTTAAAAAGAAGTAAGAATGAGAATATGCATTGATGAGAATAATCTTGATGAAGATTTTGAAGAATGAAAGGCATATGTGTTTATATCCATGGTTTCAGCTAACCACTGAACAAAATATTTAAAGAGCTATAGTTGTACTTACCACGTACAGATTTTTTCTTGTCATAATTTCCTAAATAACATAGGATAAAAGCTATTTACCTTGTACTAAGTAGCTTAAGTCATCTAGAGCTGAAATAGAGTACATAGGATATGTATAAGTTATATGCAAATACTGTACCGTTTTTCATAAAGGGCTCTATTGCATTCAGATTTTGGTATTTACAGTAGGTCCTTGCATTGATCCTCTATTAATAAGTAGGGGTGACCATATAAAAAGTACTTTGTAAACAGAAAAACATCATGTGAATGTGATACAGAAATATTGTTATAAAACACGAATCTGACTACTTTTCAAAATCTCAACATTCTCCCATAATGCTACTGAGTGGCACATTTAAAATGGTTGCAATGTTTAATTTTTTTTAACAGTAATTTATTATGGCTAAAGAAGTATGCTTCTGGAGTACGAAAAAATAGTCAAATAAAATGGCTGTAAAAACCTGTCTAACTATAGTCCCAGAGGACAGAATAAAGAAAATGGAAGAATGTTAACATTTGAAAACATAAATGGGTGATAGTTTTCCAGAAATAAAGAAAGGTGTAAGTTTACAACATATACTATGAGGGAACCAAAATGAATTCTCATTTACAAGTTTTTAGTCAACTTGCAGAACAATAAAGATCAGATCTCGGTTACTTATATTATCAAATATGATTTGAATACTAAATAAATAGTTATTGTACTGTAGATTCAATGAATTGTGGATCAAAACTATTTTAAAGATTGCATTTTTATTAAACAGGTACAGGTTATTTTTCTTTTCACTAACCACTAAATAATACAGTACAACAACCAACACATACAGAGAACCAACTATATTTATATCATTGCATTTAATAAATCAAAAGGTAACTGTATCTGCAAAAAGAATGAACAAAACAGTATAAAGCTTGAGGGTTGAAGTTCACCTTGGTATTGTTAGGACCTAATATTTTTTTTTTCCATTATTGTTTTATGCTCCTTAATGAACTTTTTAAAGACTGAAAAATTTTCAAAAATTTTCCTGCATTTGAGATATTTTGATTTGTTAATTTGCAAGTACTACATAATAAATATTGTAATTAGTGTGTATGTAAAGTTTTATATTTAAGTTGTTATTTTCTGTGGCAAATCTTGAAAGTTTATTTCATTAATATCACTGTCATTATCTAGTTTGCAGAATTGAGATTCAAATCTTTTAATCATTTCTCAGGACATATAACTAAAATGAGGCAAAACTAAATTTGAATTAAGAATGTTCTTTGGCAACCGTGGCAGGGTGCTACAAATCTAGAAACAGAAATGGACTAACTTGCTATGATCATCACTTTAACTGTGGACCACAAAGCTCCTGTGGAGAGTATCGACAGAAAACCCACCAAGATTTTGTGAATCACACTTTGCCAAAATTCCCAAGCCCTAGTGAAGAAGGGTCTGGATTTGACTCAAAAAGTATAGTAGGAATCCTTAGTCCCAGATAATTTCCAGACTTCAGTATTAAGCATTAAAACAAATAAATTTGATCCTATATTTCCAGAAGTCTCTGAGAGTAAGGTAATACCACCCTGAAGAAGACTGCTATGATATTACAGCTGCTACTCATTGGAAATTAATTTCCATGGGAAAAACTTCAGGCAGTCTAATTGTCTGACCAAACAATTCCTTTCACTGCAAAAGAAATCAGACCCATATCTTTCCTCACCATTCCCAGACACACACACTATCTTGAGAATCTGTACTACAAGCCCAGAATGTTGTTCTACAGATGTTTTTCATGCTTTAAAACAACAGGGCATTGTCCACAGTCTGAACACCCATGATCAGAAATCTAGATGTTGACATTTTTTCCTTCTTTTTACCCTCTATACTTAGGAAGGGTATGCACTTTATTTATTACTGCTACTAAATATTTATTACATGTTGGTGATTGTATCTAACCTTGAGTTCATGGATTTCAGAAGCACTAAAAAGATGCAATTAATTCTGATATGAGACTCATTTAGGTAAGAAACACCTTTGGCACTTTATGCATAGGAACAAAGAAATATGTTCCTGGAAATCCAGAGGTGAAATAGTCTGGATACTGTGGAGGCTTATCATCTCCAGACTCTACCCCTATTGGGGTTGAATGAACCCTGTATAAACAGGTTTTATTTTCCTCACTCTTGAACTTAGATAATTTGATTTCAGGGGGACTCTGCTCAGAGGGAAATTAAGCTATAGATTGGCCAGGAAAGAATAAAGCAGAGCCTTGTGAAAGGAGATGATGTTTCTTTCTCTTAGCAATTCAAATTAGGAAAAATGGTTTGAATCAGGCAGTAAAGGGAAGTGAAAGTGAAATGATGAAATAAAAGTCTCAGTGACCATTAGTAGTCTAAAATAGGGTCAAATCAATAAAAAATTATGAGGTAGAAAACAGCTTTTTAGAATGGAATAGAAAACGAGATGATGTTTGAAGTCTTATTGCAATAGAAATAGAGAAACATTTAGTTTAAAGAAAGTTTTGCATATACATAAACACACATAATTCATAATGACTTTTGAATCCTAAGTAGTGTTTCACTTCTACTTCCTTGAGGCTAAATCATATTTGGTTATAATTCTTCATCTCTTTATATGAGTTAATGTTCCTTTTCTCTCAAGCAAACGGATGGAATCTGGATAGCTTAATCAAAATGTATTTCAATGTTATATTAAAAAAGTGCACCAGACAGATTTAAATAGGCAGGAAAGACTTCATGTAATTGTAATAGAAACCAAGGCTATTTATTCCAGCAAAGGAGAGACTGAACTCAACTTCTTTAAAACAAAAGGCAGGTGAATTTTAAGTACTTAGGTAGGTGTGGAAAGTACAGGAGGAAATTAGGGGCAAGATTGGTCAATGTGATTAGGTCATTTTTGTTTTGTAATTGGTGTTTATTGAAGTTAAGGTCCTATCCTCCCCAAGGCTGGGAGGTTCTTTATTTTTGATTATGTTTCAAAGGGCTGAAAGATGTTTTTGGGTTATAAAACAGGCCTGGACAAATTTATATATCTAGGGGCAGAGAAAAAATTTAAAATTCCAAGTGTTCTAAAGCAAATTATTAAGCAAGAAGAAGCCTTCTTAAAGATTTGTCAAGATGAGGAGTTTCGGTTTAGGCTACATTGTTCAATTTCCCTAGTAATTCATACAGTGAAAGGTGTTGATAACCATGCTTCAGAAAGGAGGGGACAGAAAGTCTCTCAGGACCCTGGCAGCATAAAGATTTATTTCCAAGATTCTGCCATTAAGATGCGATAGTTCTCAGGACTCTTGACAATAAATAAGATTATCATTGACCTAGTTTAACAGATGCACATATAATTATTCATTCAATAAATATTCATTGACTATACACTGTACGAGACAATTCTAAATAGAGCACTAGGGATTTATTCATCAATGAACTAAATGTTCATAAATCTCTATTCTCATGGAACTCATATTCCAATAGAAGGGAATCAGAAAACAAAGTACATGAAGTACCTACTATGACTTTACTTTAAAGAGAATAAAAAAACAATAAAAAATGATACAGAATTTCAAAATAAGATAAGAAATTAACAATCATTGTTATATTGCATATTGTCTTTAAAATAGTTGCTCAGATTACCAGATGTAGCCATGCAAAACTGATCAAATTATATAAGCACTAACTGTTCCTTTCAATGAAGTAAGAGAATCAGTAATACAATTATCTTGGGAAAGGTGATATTCCTAATTCGACTTACCTCACAGGTTTGCATACAACCAAAATTGTATTCCTGAGTAAAAAGTCTCCAGGTTGGAAGAAGTCTCCCACTATTGATAGTGAGCTATCTTCTAAACCACAAATTCTAAATGTTTCTATGAACTGTATCCTCACACACCTTTAACCTTCTTAACAGTGGGATTTCAGCTGATTTATGTAATATATTTATTTTGACAATTTTTATAGTAAAAATACTTCTGTTTTTAAAACAATAAAGTAGTTTTAAAATCCAGATCTCAAAGTTGACTTCTGAGTTCGGAGTGCCACTGCAGTTCCCATTAGCTGTATCCCACTACTTACACCTCCTTAAAGACTTTTAGCTAAGCAATATTCTTATTTTATAATAATGTTGAAAGAATTGCCAGTAAACATACACTAGATACAAGGAAAATAATTATTTCAACATGATTTCCTTCACATCTATAGAGAAAGGAAGTTTCTTAGCTTTACTATACATGGTCTATTTTGAAAAATGCTGGTATGTGCCTGTACACTCACATATGTTTTTTTATTTTGATAGTTAGATGTTTACTCTGTGGCTAGTTGATAGCTTCCTTAATTGGATAGAAAAGGTGTAGTTCCTCACCACAATGTAAGATATTGAAAGGTGACAGAAAGAAAGCACTTTGCTAGACTCTTGGGAAAGAAAATTGCTTGTCTGTAATTGTTTTGCTTGCTGAAGAAATATATCAGACTGCCATTTCCACATGAATTTTCTGGATATAGTGTGACCAACTATTTTAATGTCAACAGAAACAAGCCCTTGTAGAGTTTTTCTGCCTTTTGTATGCTCTAGTTAACCTAAGGGACCTTTAAGCTATACTTGTAGAGAAAGATAGCAACAGGACACAGAGGAGGTGGGGATTGATTTGTAAGTCATGTTCCAGCATACAGAGTGACAAACTGTGGGCAGAAGCACTGGAGATAGGGAAATAAAATAAACATAAAACATGTACTCATCATCCTACCAAAAAGTGAACATGGAGTAGGACACTGATGTCGTAAAATTCCAAATAGAAGAGCAGCTCGTGCTTGAATGAGAAGCATAACTCTTTATTCATTCAGTGACTCTTAATGACTGTTTTCAGTCATTAAGTAACAGTGCTTACCATGAGCACTGTTTTCACAGAGACATCATAGGTAAGCAAAATGGATGTGCTTTTTACATTTTACACAGAAGATACTATAAAATTAGCAATTGTTACAATATGCATAAATTATATTTCAAAAGCTGAAAAAGGGCATCTCATCTTGCTTTTAGAAAGTTTGAAAGAATTGAAATGCATAAAAAATAAAAAAGGATTAATTGAGCAGAAGATTTAGGGAGCTTCAGACAGACAAAACAGTTTTGAGGAAGGTCAGAAAAAAAGGAAAAGGATGGACTGAATGACTGGAAAATGGTAGGTGTTGAGACAAGAACAATGGAGGGGCAAGTTATGGACTTTGTAACACATGTTGAACTAGAGGTACATCCAGATAAGCCCAGTTGCATTCCTCTTTCTCTAATTATTTAGCAAATGGCTACAATTTTTCAAGCTGATCCAGATACAGAGATGAAAGAATCATTTTTAATCTCTAGTACCTCAAATCTCTAGTTCCTCAAAACAGCACTCTATCTATCATCTATCTCTATCTATCTATCTATCTATCTATCTATCTATCTATCATCTATCTATCTCCTACAGCATTACAACCTGTTACAAGCTGAAAAGTGATGCAATTACAGGAGCTAGAAACTGGTGAAAACCATGGATGAAAAGAAGGAAAACTGAGAGTCTGAGAAGGGTTTAAGAGGCGACTTCTGAATCAATTCTTACAGGTCAGGGAGAGTGCATAAAGCAGAGCAAATGACAAACATTTAAAGCAGTGGGGATGGAAGAATAGTGGTTTAGAAACATGATCACCAAGACGATGCATAACTTCATATGTGATGTTTTTAATACAGCAGCATTTTCTAACATATGTCTCAGCCAATAACCTCTGTGACCCAACGACACTCTCTCTTTTCTTGGAAAGATACAATTTGCACTTAGCATAGAAAGTTACAGGAAAATACCGACCTTGAGGAAGTTGTCTAACGTTATGTTCTATAGTATTTTTCAAAATTACCTGAACACAGAATTTCTTTTATTCCTTTGTTTTAATAAATCTCTTAACAAACCAGGAAACACATTATAACACTGATGGCAGAACCTATGGTCGGTGGTGGAGAGTGAGGGGATGGGGTCACAGAAGAACACTGGATCAGATAAATCTTGGTCTACTGTACTGGTTTTTACAAGAGAACTCACTGGGTGTTTCCTCCCAGTGTAAAGGGTTCCTACAGTGTGACATGACCCCTTGCTCACTCCAAGGCTTCTATGAGAAGTGGCCTTTCTCTAAGATAAATTTATGAGTTAAATGAGAGTATCAAGATAGCTGCAGAAGTCCTCCTCTTGCGACTGTTGCCCATAGGAGAACCTTCTGGGAAGTCTTGCTCCAGTTAAGCATCACTTAGGGTGGAAAGATGACTTTCTAATTCTGTGATTCAGTATTAAAAAGTATAGTTGACTATAAGAGGAACACCTGTCTCCAACAAGGCTTCAAAATTAATAAGGGGATATTTATCAACTCTCATTTCTTGGCTTTATTTCTCTGTATTTATAACTTATATAGATAAGGAATCATATTGTCTTTCATGAGATTCATGTAATAATGAAGTTTGATCTTCATTTTGGAAATAACTGAAATAGTCTAATAGAGCAATATAAAAGGACAAAACGGTCATCAGGGCAGGCTTTGATCCAGTCTATACAACACGTAAGGCAATAGTTCATTGGAAAATCGGATAGACATGAGATATATATAGGAGACTGAGTTAACAGCATTAGGAGACTTATTAGGTATATGGTGTTAGAAAGAGACAGTCTGGTACAGCTCTTAGATTTAATAGTATTCAATTACATTTGATTTATTGGATATGAAAACCTCAATTTCTAGCACACTGGTGTTAATGAAAAGTTATATAACATTACCATACCTCTATTTTCTTGTTCACAAAGAGATAAATAACAAGATCTATTCCATAAGGTAAAATAAGTTAATACGGAAAACTCTTAGAACAGTGCTAGATACATATTGAGCCTTGAAATATGTGTTTGATGCAATGAATTGTATCAAAATTATTATTATTATTATTATTATTTTTTTTGGTACTGGGGATCGAAATCATGACCTTGTGCTTACCAGGCAAGCACTTAAGCCACTGAGCTAAATCCCCAGCCATAAAAAAATTTTTTTTGTATCAAAATTATAATCAGTACATGTGGCTGTGAAAAATGTGATGGAAAATTATGAGGAAGGCTTAATTTTTATCCAATGAAGTTTATGCTCAACACTAAATTGTTTTCATTAATAAAGCATTTTTTCTTATTCTCTCATTACTTTTGAACTCTTTCCACTTTTACACAGTTGTTTTGAAATGTGAATATAATCAATATGAATTCAGCAATTTATCAATAGAACAATAGATTCCCCTGTAAGACCAGCCTGTGGTCTTAGAGCAAACAAATCAATGTTCTGCTATTGTATTTAGAAAATTTTTACTCTGATTCTAATATTAACCCTAACCAATTCAGATTGGTGCATAAAGAATATGCACATGCATAAGTCAAAGGCTGAATATAAAATACAAAGACATTAAACAAAAACTAAAACCAAGGCATTCCTTTTCAAACAATTTTCATTATTATGCTGGTTACATTATACTGAAAATAGCATCTCACTTTCTAAGTCATTTAGTAGCCTGTCAATTATTATTTGGCGTGCTCAAGCTGTGAAAATGTTTTGACATAATTTGAGGAAGGCTTAAGGCATCTATTATTTCAACTTTTGTTTTTGGTTTCTAGCAATATCTTTTGTTTTTTCACTAATGAGTTGCTGGAAGTTTAGTTTTTTTATATTAATATCTGAGTGTATCATTTACTTATCTCATTTTGTGGATGCTTATTTGCATGAGATTATAAAAGTTTACTATTGAATTTCAAATCAGCATGTCATTATGTTCTAGTAGTACCTGTCATAATTCTTGCCAGTGTACAATCCTTCAATCTACAACCTGTAAACACTGTTGGCTTTTCTTGAATTAAATGAGACCCAAAAATGTTGTTATAGTTTAGTCCTAAAATTACTAAGAAAAAAAAAAACTAGTATGTTTTCTGGGGTGTTTCATGACATGTGGAAGACATGTCGCTGTTTCAGAAATACTAGCTCTTATGTGAAATAAAATTAAGATAGCAAAGTTATACTTAATGAAATGCTAGGTGTTACAAGATAGCACAGAGCTTTTAGTTATGGCTCTTGATTTAGGGGACTTTGGGGTTGAGTAGGAGTCAAGGTATTGTCACTTCTCTATACTTCTATCTCACTGAGACATAGCAAAGTTTTGTCCCACCTTCATTTGCAGTAATTGGACTCCAGGTGTGGAAGCTGTTGTGGACTTGGTTTCTGACATCATCTGGGCCAACCGCAGGCATCAGCCTCAATTTTGAGGATATCATGCTGTGCTGGGCCTACCTACTTACTTGTCGCCTGGTATCTACTTCCCAAGTCATTTATGCACTTATTCCTCGCTTTGGGCAGATCTTGTTTCATCAGATCACTGCTCTAGATATACTTATTTCAGCAAGTAATATTATAGCATTTATAATAAACACTTATAAGTGAGTGCTTATTATTTTTGGAAAAATACCATTTATTGTATTATATTCCTGATTACAAAAGTAGTACACTGTTATAAATCCAATACTGAAAAAAATCCCACAATATACAGATATTCTCTAAAACTTAATTTGTAGCAATGGGCCATTTTACATGAATGTCAAAATTAACCAAGCCTTTGATTTATCAACATATTATTTTAAGACAAATTTTATCAATGGCTGAAAACAGTTTTTAAATTTTTGAGGATTTTATACTCAGCACAATAATCTTAAATAAGTTTCTTTAGAAGTTCGACTATAAGTCTAAAATAAATTCTGTGTGTACAAGAATCAATAAACCACTGAGTCTGAATCAAGTAAGGAGAGTATTCTTGATGTATTCCAAATTCTATTTAAAGTTATTTTGATGCAAAATCTTACAGACAGCCACAGTGTCCCACATCAGTCCCAAGATGTTATAATGGATGGACAGCAGCATTTGATGACTAATAGCAGGGTGAAAATGGGTATCCAACACCATGGCTCTACAGTAATGTGTATTTCCTGACTTGAACATTTGTGGTAAAGAATTGGCTTAACTACTCTAGCAAAGAAAACAGGAACTAGCGCGACATCGTCAGCAACGCTATCATCGTCATCTAGAACTTCATTTGAGTCTTGTGTGACAGGTTGAAGATGGGTTTGGGCTCTGCTCCCGTGGTGCTCAAGAACTAAATTTGATCCCATTAATTTGCTCTGTCATTCTCTGGATGCTATTTTTGAATTATCAGAAAACAGTAAGGCTATTTTCACATGTATTTTGTAACCTTCAAGGAAATAGAGAAAATGGAAGTGCAGAGAAGCAGTGTTCCCTTTTGTGCCTACGCAATACGGACTTCATTTGTGTCACCCTCAGTTACAGTGCTTTGTCAAGAAGTGTCACGGCCACAGCAGCAGGAAGAGGAACAGCTACTGCACAGCTAACAAGTATAGAAAGTCCTACTATGAAAGCACGAAGTGAAAATGACACACTGGTGGACAATTCCATCTCTTCTACACATTTAATGAAAATGTAAACGTCGATAACAGTAAAAGGAATGAATAGAATTTTCAAATACGTATCACTTGCTTATTTAAAGAACAAAGAATAACAATAGAAATTTATTAAGAAAGAGTAATTGAATGCATTTACTAGAAGTGAAAAAAGAGAATAACAGAAAACTTTAAATTTTTTACAATTTTTATATTGATGTTGTATCTTTTAGGCTTGACCAAAGAATTCTTGAAAGATTTTAATCCAGCTTCTATACACGCACTAACTTATTCAGACAGTGTATTTTGCCAGTTATGTCTTTTCAAAGCACTCAGTAATATCAGTCTATGTCCACTTCTAAATATAGTAGGAAATAATATCACCACTGTTAAAACACAACTTGTTTTACTTGTAATGTAAAACCTCACAACTTTATTGAAGACATTGTAAAGCTCTTGAACATAGGATTGCAAGGCAAGAGTGGCAGAAATGCGATTTCATTAGATTACTAAACAAAATTCAAACTTAGTTTCAGTGTGGTGTAGTAGAGCTGCACTGAATAGTGACTCTTCCCCGAGTCCACAGATGCTAAGAGTGCCCAAACACCTTGCAAAGACTTTCTACAATACGATAGTAGAGTCTTACTTTCAATTACATCTTTTTCTGCATGAATTTAGAAGTTTAAAGTCAAGGAAAAAATAAATCAGTAGAGCATCAATTAGATGATGATCAATAGAGCAATAATTAATGTTCAGATTGATTTTGAAGTAATTGTAGATTGCTGATAATGATATTTCAGAAGACAAAGCTTATTAGAACTTATTTGATGGAGAAATTGTATAAAATTACTACATGGTTTGTTTACCTGCTGTTTCATTTATTTATGTTGGAAAATTGTGTTTAATTGTGGAGAAAATGTGACTGGTCTAAAAATTGGTCTTTTAAATTTAAAATAATTCTGATCATTATTTGGCTCTAAATATATTTTCTATTGATCACAAACTGGTGAAAATGAAGAGAATTTGAATTTAAAAAGAAACAGATGTCATAGTCTGTACGATGATAAGAAAGGAGCACTGACTGAGCAATTTGTAAAGAAGAGAACATTTTTTTTCTCACAGTCTGGACTATGGAAAGTCCAGATCAAGGCAGGCATCAGTTGATGAGGGCTGTTTCTCATCTTAAGAGGGTGCTGCATTCTCCAGAGAGAAAGAATGCTGCGTTCTGGTGTGGCAGAAGGCGAAAGCTCAAAAGGAATTGGAAGCCTATGGTTTACATGCATCCTTCTTTGCAAAGTTGCCAATGTGATTCTGTTAAGGTGTGAAGCACTCAAGAGATAGGAGCACTCTCCTCTTCTGAACAGGAGGAACGTATCAAAGGGCTAGTGCAGGGAGTTCATTTGTTTCTTGTTGCGGTCTTCTTTTCCTCATGAGAGGACACAGCGTTCTGCCCTTCCAGGGGGTGCAGTGTTCCAGGTACCATTTAGAAGCAGAGGAAACAGTACTCCACAGACAGCAAGCATCATGAAGCCAGGGCATTGCCTTTGCAATCTGAGCCTCCAGAATTGAAAAATAAACCTGCTTTCCGTATTAACTGCTCAGTATTTTGTGTTTTATTGTAGCAATATGAGTGGACTAAAACACTGTTCACTGTTTAAGAATCTATGCAACTAATAAATGTGAACTACTTTGATATTAATATATTATTCTCAAAATGACATAAGAAAATAAATGTATAAAGTAACCTTGACACTTATTAAAATGTCTATCCAGGTACTTTATTCATTTTACATCAGATTATTTGTATTTGAGCTTTTGAGTTGCATGAGTTCATTATACATTTTAAATATTAACTACCCACCAGATACATGGTTTGAAAATACTTTCTGAATATGAGGTATAATTTTAATCTTAAATTTGATTTGTCTTATGGCTCAACATATAATTCTTCTTGGGGAATGAATCAACATGAGGTTTGGCTTTACATGGCATGAGTCTTAATAGTTGTGGAAAGGTATTAGAGATGATCTCAATGTCATGTTGAAAAGATAGATCTTGAATAAAAGTCACTTGCTTTAAGTAAATTTCAAGGTATGAAGCTTGAAAGCAATTTGGATGAATTTATTAGCAAGTAGCAATACCTTAAGAAAAAACAAAGTAATTTATTTAATAATCATTCATCGAGCACCTTCTAAAGGCCTAGCACTGTTCATAAGAGATACATTATGTCTTTATTTTGCTTATAATATAGTGAAGGTTAACAAATGATAGCAAAGCAGAGAATATATGCTGGATTGCAACATGATAAATGTTACTAATTAAAAAATAGTTATGATTCTTTTTAGCAGTACGGGTGTGTAATTCAGGTGTAATTAGAAATACTCCAAAAAGTCTTACTGGGAATCTGACATTTGAATAGAAATATTATGAAGGTGAGGAGCATGAAATGCAGAATTTGGAGAAAGAAATCTTTGAAGTATTGGTAATAAAAAATGCAAAAACAGAAAGTGGGAATTTGGTGTATTTGACATACAGCAAGAAGTCCAGCATGGCCAATAGGCATGAATAAAGAAAGAGCCTTAGATGCGGTCAAAGAGCAAGTTTAGCCTATTTTACAATTTTGACTATAATCCAAGAACAAACTTGATTTATATTGCCTTGGCTATAGCACTGAAAAAAACAGTTAACAAGAAGAACATTTAGGGGGTGACTGTATTAACAGGTGAATGATTGAGGATTAGACCGAGTTTATAATGGTACAAGAATGAGAGATAACTATATTTTTGGCCCTACATTCAAAGTGTACCTGTAATATACAAGTTTACCTCAAAACATGAGAACATATCCAAGTCACTCAGAGGTGTGTCCATGGCTTCTTCTTGGCTGAAAGTGGGGTTATTCAGATGTTTCCAGAGCAGTAAGAGGTGGTTGGTGTTGCCTGGCTGCTTTGTTGGCCATGAATGGGTAGGCAGTATGGGTGTTTCTAGAGTAGTCAGAGGGAAGGGAGGATGCTTGATTCTTTCCTGTGCTGACATTTAAGACCACTCCTGGGCATTATCAAGTGCTTAAAACCATTTGATAAATAAATAAATAAATAAATAAATGTACAAATAGTTGACTATTTTTATATTGACTTCTAAAATCTAAAATGGTCAGAACTCTTGCTTTCTGAATCTGATATGCAGTTATTATATTCTCTTCAGCACATACAATGGTGTGACAAAATGAAGAGCAGTTAGGAGCTAAATAAAATTTATCATCAGTTTTTCACAGAGAAATATATTAATTTTGTGTCTCGGAAGCAGTTCTTTCAGCTGTTGAACGAAAGATGTAGAAAACCATTGATAAAGTTTAGTATTAAACATTTGTACACTTCAGACATCCATGATTATCTTGGTCACTGCTGCTAAATGTGCTTTGTAAGTGAGGTTACAGGTGAGTTTTGAGGTAGTTTAGAACTTAGTTTACCTCTTTTTGTTGTGGTAATTGCTAATCATCAAGTCTCAGGACTGAGCTTGTGAAACACACTAACAAAGTGCTCTTTGATAAGGTGATTCTTCAGAGGATTCTGAAATTTCTTAAGTTTGCATTGGAATGGCAAATACGTAGGCAAATTTGTCATGTGTTTTATGACTCTGCTCCCTTTATAGATTTTACTTACTGAACTGGTTCATTATTTTCTTCAATACTCTTTATTAAATGAAAGCAAATGCACTGCTATAGGATTCTTACAGTATACTCTTTTACTTCTTCTCTCTTAAGAGAAAAACAATACAAAACAAAACAAAATTCTGCCAAGACATCTTCCCCAAATGACAAAGGAAGATTTTTTTTTAAAAAAATGTATTTTTAAATCATGAAAGTAGGGTTTCTTTTTTGTTTTAAGCTGGAAAAGGAAAGTTAAAGCTGCTATCACTGATTTTCAAATTTCAACTGAGTGTAAGACCAGCAAAGAGAACCCAAAGCAACCTGTGCCTCTGATGTCTCCACACCATAAATGACCAAACCAAATCCCTGGGAAAGCTGATAATGTTCAACATTTGTCAAATGAATTTGGATGATCAAATAAAATCAATTGTTATTCTGTTCATTCATCCTTGACTGATTGGGCAATTCCACCAATCGAAGTCAGACAGAAAGTGTTGTGCATATTAATGATTAATATTTCAAGTACACACTACAGTCCAGGAAAATAATTTTATAGGAGTTTGTTTTAAAACATTCAGGAAAGTAGCCATGGAAAAATGACACTTAGAAGGACAATAATATTTTAACAGTTTTAAATAAGTTTACAAAATTTTCATAATTGCTGTTATAAGAATATAAGCAAGCACAAGAAAATTTGTGTATTTTTTCAAATGACCAGTGGTGGTGAACATTTCTTCATGTATTTATTTGCCATTTGTATATCTTCATATGAGAAATATGTTTTCATCTTAGATGCCCATTTTTGAAGAGGGTCTTTGAATTTGGGGGGCTTGATGTTTTCAGTTCTTTGTATGTTCTGGGTATAAGTCCTATGTCTGAGGGGTTGCTGGCTGAAACTCTCCCATTTTGTGGGTTTTTGTTTCAGTTTGTTGGTGAGTTCTTTTGAAGTGCAAAAACTTTTTAATACGATGAGATCCTAGTTGTTGATTCTTTGAAGTACTTCCCATGTGGTTTTTGTTTTGTTCATGAATTCTTTGCCTACCCCTATGTCTCCAAGATTTCTACTTATCTTGTCTTCCAGTAGATTTAGTGTTTCTGTTTTAATATTTAGATCTTTGATCCATTTTGACTTTAGTTTAGTGCATGGTGGGAGATATGGGTCTAGTTTCAGTCTCTGGCATGTAGAAAGCCATTTTTTCCAACACCATTTATTAAAGAGGCATCTTTTTTCCAGTAAACATGTTTAGCCCTTTGTCAAATATAAGGTGGCTCAGTTTCTTTGTAGTTGTCTTTGCATCTTCTAATCTGTTCCATTGATCTTCAGGCCTTTTTCTTTGCCAGTACCATGCTGATTTTATCACTGTAGCTTTGTAGTATAATTTCCAGTCATGAATTAAGGTGCCTCCTACCTTGCCTTTGTTGCCCAGAATTGCCTTTGGATTTTTCTTTCCCACTAATCTGTGATTCATAGGAGATTTGCTTACAGATTTTAGCTTTGGAATTTCTGATAATATTCATATGTCCCTCACCATAACATTGTCAGATGACAAGTGGTTTGAATCCCTTGAGGATCCTGTGTAGTTGTGCAGGTAGATCACATGATCTAGGAGCACTTATAAACAAACGTAACAAACTCTCTGTTCTTCTCTCTATGCTTTCATTTCTACCATTTCTTTTTAATACTAAATCAGAATCAGTTTCTCCATGAGCTCCCATTCGGGCTCAATTTTATGCAACTCTGCATTTCTTGCTTCATGTTTTTTTCCCTATTTTTTTCACTGCAATTCAAAGCCTTGAGGATTTAATCCAGCCTGATTATCACTTGTATTGTCTTATTATTTCCTTTGGCTAATTAATAAGCTAAAACTTAAATCAGAGGTAGATTTATTCTGAAGATAATCAAGGTTAAGCTTCTAAGCCTTTCGTTTAATTTGCAAGGGTCCCTTCAAAGGCTCTTGGAGAGGCCCTAGAAATGTTTTCACATGCACATAAATTTCTGTAAAATTTGGAAAAGTAAGATATTCCAACCATAATTGTGTATTCTTCCTTTGCTTGTCAACCTCCTTTTATCACACTTAATTTTCATGACACCTACATTGGAGTGGCCTCAGGCATTTTGAGAATCCAACTGAGGGAAAGTTGAGTTAGGTAGATATCCCATTTGCATTTAGGGTTATATAATCTTTGGTTCTGATATGATTTTGTGGTAATGTAGTTACTGCTAGCTGTGCTAGCATATGAACGTTGTCAGGAATAACCCTGCTGCAGGCTGGGGAGCTAACAATCTTGACAGAAAAACACATAGCCTATGGCAACCTGACACTAGGAATGTGTGGGCACAGGATTGACACAGACTGGAAATGTATGGAAAGGGAACCTGCAACAGCTTTCTAACCTTATAGGAAAGAAATGGAGATAGAAATTTTGTAAATTTGACAATTTTAAAATTTTATGTGACAGAATAATTAGTTGTGAAACCCTAAAAGGAGATAAACTACAAATGCAACAAAAAAGCCAGAAAAATAAAAGTGTAATGGAGATACATAGGTAATTAATTAATGAAAGTATGATAATATTTTTGTGGATTTCCTGAGGTTTTAAAATTCCCAGCTATTAGATCTTCATAATTTGTTATGCTTTCTTCCCTTTCCAATTAAATATTTATATTTTAACAATCATTTAATTTATAAATTTTTGTTCTTTTAAAACTTTTATTAGTACAAGTTTATGATACATAATGACTACTTTCATTGTGGTTATTTGGTACATGTACATCATACATGTTTGTTGGTTTTTATATCCTTTTCCTTTCTTAACCTTCCCCCATTCCTCCATTTCTTGCATTTCAGTAGGCCTATATCTCTGCTTTTTTGTAATCTATTTTTTGTTTCGCTATTTACTTTATTTACATTCTGAATTTCTTATATGAGAGAAACCATATGATTCTGTCTAATCATGTATCCAGCAAAGCCTGGAACATAACCTCCTATCCTCACTCACTTAGCCCCAGTTACTTAGAAGAACTGAAAATAGCTGTCGTGAGAATCTGATTTAGTGATGGGGCTCAGTGGAGGGAAGCCAGACTCCGGAGTGGCAATTCCTGGGGTAAAATCCTGGTCCACAGTTTATTATCCATGAGATCACTGGTAAGATGCCTGGCATTCAAACCTCAACTTTCCCATTTTAAAAGGATGAGATGGAAATAGAAAGTATAATCTGCTGTGGCTATTTGTAATTGCATAACATGAAATAAAATGTGGTGGGCAACTAACTAATTAAATTATACAACATGCCTTGTTGAAAAGAACCCTGAATAATTTTAATTCAGCCCTATGGATTTCTCATGTTCTTTCAGGTAGTATGTGGACTAGGAAAAGAGATCCAGTGTAGAAACTGACTTATCCTACAATCATATAATGCACACTTTGTAAGCCTGAAGGTGAACAAAAAGCTGTGACTCTGTATGCGTACATGCTTTTGAACACTATCGCACTTACCCAGTCTTTGTTGCAAAAGAATAAGATGATAACATTAGTGAAATATTAAAATGGAAAGTAGGTAGTAATGTTTCTTAATCTTAGAAAGTTTTTCAGTTTATTTAAAAGAACAAAGTACACTGACCTTAGCAAATTCTGCTTTCTAAGTCAGGAATTAAGCATTCAGGGAAAATAACAAGAAATGACTGGAAAAATATAAACTTCTCTTATAGACTCTAGAGGACTATTAAGTTTATCAACATGAGAGAGAGGGAGAGAGAGAGACAGAGAGAGAGAGAGAGACATCATGATATATATATATATATATCCCCCAAACCTGTGCCTCTTTTATTTAGTATTTTAATTGTTTTTTATTAGAAAAAATTGACCTCTCTGTAACCTCTGCTCATAATTTTTAGGTAGTATAATCTTAGTCTTTCTTTAACAGCTCTTTAGCTATAAGAATCAGCTTTGTCCCAAAATATCCTCATTTTGCAATTAAAACTTGATTGTTTTATGACAGGACCTAGAGATGTTGTTTTTGGCATTTATAAGTTATTGAGAATTAAAAAAAAACTGACACTTCTGAAGTTTACTGCTAGAGAATTTCACAGGCAACTGGCAATTCTCCATAAATGAAGTCTTTCTTGCAATCAGATTACTCCTTTTTGTTTATATATTTTTTTTCTGTTTGTCTACAACAAAACAGCAAGGATTCTTAATAAAATTTCTAGCAACTCATTAGCTACCTCTTCAAACAAAACAGTTTAGAAGTCTTAAATTAAGTATAAATAAAAGTTAAATGATACTTTAGTACAGAAGTTTGCAACCCTTGTGGCACAAATTTTATGGAAAACAAAGCGGTTTTCTCACAAATTGCACAAGATAGTAGTTTTGAGATGATTCAGACACATTACTTTTATTTTCATACACTTTATTTATATATCACATTGTAATACAATGAATAAACAATTGTATGACTCACCACAATGTAACATTCCTGAGCTCTGGTTTCCTGCAACCAGCTAGTGCCCTCTGGCTATGGCGGAGGACTGTCACACCCAAAGTATGTTGCTTATCTCCAGTGTATTCTGTAATCCCGTTTTTGTTGCTGTCACTGCTTGAAACCTTGTTCCATGATGAGATGATGTTAGAAATGGGAAAAGGTTTCTGTGACAATCTAAGGGTACTTCAATTTAACTTTACTCTAGAACATATTGAGATTTAAAGTTATCTCAAACACATTTTTAAGGCCACTATAATTTGCAATCTCAGTTAATTCTCTAGCCAGGGACAAAACCAATTCATCTTGCTTATTCAAATATGAGTCTTGGATCTTTTCTTTCCCACTTTGGGGACATTTTATGTTTGGGAAGTAATGTTCAAACTCTGCTGAAAGCTGAGATAGGTCACCATGCACTAGCTTTGAGAAAGAAATCTCTGACTACCTCTCTCAAAATCTCTGCTGATGCCCAAAACATATCAGAAATTCTAATGTTCACTCATTATCCTCATAATTCCAATTTGCCTTTGAATGTAGCCACTTTGTCTGATAACATGAAGTTCTCCCCTGAACAGATTGAGTTCATTGAGCAGATCGAATAACTCATGCAATTAAGCAGGTTTTGCAGCCTAGTTTATGCCACTGAATTGTGATGTCAGTGAAGACTCTTTTCTGTAAGAGGTCTGTGCAACAGCTCCTACAACTGCCCTCAGAAAGCCATCTCGCTTCTGTGCATAATGGAAGATTTGTGTCCTCATAGAGCTGTGCAAACAGGCATGAGTGAAGAGCATGTACTTCCATGCAGTTGATAGTTTTATTTATATCCTATAAAATGTTAAATTAAGGTGATATATCTTGGCTAGCTTTCATTTCCATACCACTTTGAACCTATTTGTGAAGCCAGAAAGTTGTCTAGACATGCTAGGCACTCTATCTGTGCATATACCAACACAAAATGACCAGTTCAATCTTTCTGATAAGTATTTATTCAAAGACTTGAATGGTTTTGTAGCTATGATATTGGTGAGCAACAAAGTATATATCATATAGCCTTCTTCACATCCTGCTGAAACTACATTGCACAGAAACAAGCATTGTTGCCATGTTGCCAACATTGGTAGAATCATCAACCTGAATTACATGCCACAGTGACTCATTAATCCTCCCTAAAAATTTTGCCTCTGTATCATCTGTTATGCCATTCATGGAGGTATGTTGCTTTCTTAAAAAAGAAATGTGACCTACTGTTTGAACTGTAGACACACCTCAAAGTTCACAACAAATAGCATTTGCAGAAGTCAGGATCAGCTTTTCACGGAGAGTAAAGGGATTCTTAGCTTTGCAATGCAGTTGGCCCCTATGAATAATGTTATCTGTGCAGACACATTATGATGTGGTGGTTTTGAACGATTTCTTTCATGCTTGCTATTCACATTTTTTTCTTTATAAAATCTCCAAGGGCTAGTCTTTTAATCCTGGATGCTAGGTGTTCATGAGGCAAAATAGTTTTGAAAGTTGTGTGGTTTTATTGAATAATCATATAAAAAGGGTTGCCATATATAAAAGGTGGATTTGGAAAATGTAAAGTGCTTTCTGCAATGAAACCAGAATTTACTGAAGACTGGTTTCTGGTGGCTGTTTTAGGATCTTCTCTTTCAATACTGGGTTTTCCTCCATTTTCAAAGATGCTGTCTAGTGACAATTGTGATTTACTCATTTTGGCTAGTGTTAACTTGTGGTCTTGCCAAAACAGTGATTGAGAAAAGTGCACTGTGTAGAAAATAGGTACATATGAGAGTAGTAAATAAAATAACCAGTGTACCCCATGGGACTAAATTAAGTGTCAGATTCTGACTTAAAGACTGTTGCAAGATGTGGCTTCATTGTCACTTGCCATTCACTCATAGAGCTTTGATTATGAGTCTGCAAGTGACTGATGTACTTTGGTCTCTGTACGGTCAACCTTCCCTGCTAATGTTAATCTGTGTTTTTAGCCATGCCCCAGCACTACATCACCACCTCAGCTCCACTTCAGAACCTCTGGCAAAACGTTCCCATAAAGAGTGTGACCACACAACCTAGATCCCTTACATATAGAGTTCACAGTGGGGTTTGCAGTCCTATAAGAACCTAATGCTGCCACTAAGCTGACAGGAGACAGAGCTAAGGTCATAAAGTAAGTGATGGGAAGAAGATGCAAATAGAGACTAAGCTTTCTTTTGTCACAATGCTGCGCATTTTGTGTTACGTGGCCGAGTTACTAATGGACCATTGACCAGCACCATCCATGACCCTACGACTGGGAAACTGTGGTTTAATAGATGGAAAAAAAAAAACTACACAAGTAATTATGATTATTTTACGTAAAATCTTACATATAGTTTTCTTGTTCTGAAAGGAAAGGAAATGAGATGATAAAAGTGATTGATGAGATAAATCGACTTTAAAACAATTAGTTAAAAAGAAGCAATTTTTATGAAGGCAGTGATTTCTGAATCATTAAGTTAAATTTCATAAAAATTAAAATCTGAAGTAAGTGTTTTAATTCTGGCAAAAACAGATCATTAAGAATCACTTATAATCTTGCCCCTAGGATAAGTTTTTCTAATATATTTGTATTTATGTAACTTTATACCTAACAGTGTAATATGTCACCAATATTGCAGGTTTCTGTTTCTACACTGAATTCTGCATTATGCGGCTGACATATGTAATAAGCTAAAGAATATCCCTAAGGATTTTTAACACTAACAATTTATTAATGAATATATTTTTAATTTTTAATATTTTGATTAACACTATCATGTGCATTTTTCTATACATTTATTATTTTGACTCTGTTTCAGATGAGAAATCTAAGCTTTTTCATCAATTTCTCTATTTTTTCCTAAGAGTCTGAAATTATTCTACTTCAAATTAAGTTTTGTGTGCATGTGTCCATGCATAAATGTGTGTAACTATTAGAAATGTGATTTGCTCTTCAGTTTTTTATCATTTCAATTTCTTTTTATCATTATTAGCTATGTGTCCTTGAAGAAATTGACCTCTTTGGCCCAGTTTAAATGTTGCTTGTTATAGTATAACGCATCACTGCTTTCTAACCGTACTTGTACCTGAGTGTTCTCATTTACTATTGTTTTATTGGAAAACATCCTACCTTGGTTTAATGGCTTTGTTTATCTTTGCTCTGGTATAAACTGTTTATACTTCTTCAGCAAAACTTTCAGCACATACAGACCACCTGCACTTGTCCCCCTGCCAGAAGGACACATCCAAACCCCTTACTTGCTTCTACCCGTCAGGGAGAATTTTGAGTGGAATAATTCTAAAAGCCATGTAAATCAGCTAGTAAAGGAAGCTAAGTGTTGTGAATCCTCAATATTTCTGTTAAATAGATACTGTTTATATCAGAAAAATTGTGATATTGTTAAGAGATAAGTGCAAGAATATTTCAATTTTCCTGTTCAACTTAATAGATTGTGGGTAGAAAGATTTGATCAGTTTCAGAAAAGTGAAGAAGCTCTATTTCTTTGACCATCTGAACAAAGTTTAGTAAATCATAATTAGGAGTATGAAATAAGTATTAGAAGCCCTAATCAATTTTTACCTGTCTTAAAAGATGCTCAATGAAGCAGTCATATTCCTTTCTTATCAGCAAGGTGCATGAAAACTTATCTGGGAGTGAAAAGTCAAGAGATTTTTCAAAGCTTTATAAAACCCAAATCAAGAATATCGATAGTGGTCTCTGCCACTGGAAGGCTGCTTCCTGTGGGCAGCCAGCATGGGCAGAGAGAACCAGTAGATCTGCCTCTGCCTGCTGGGCACCATCACCAAAAGGCTTGTTTTCTGTGAGTAGCCAGCAGGAGCAGTGACACACAGTCAGGTAAACCCCATATACCTGTAGGCTACATTTGGAGGCCCTTGATTCCTTAGGGCAACTGTCATCTACCAGGATAATCAGAGAAACACACTCCTGTGTGTCTGCCACTACCTTGGGAGTTCCAGTGTAGACACACAGGCTGAGAGAAGCAGCCTCACCACCACTCATCCCAGGACATTGGGAAAGCCCCGGTATAGCGACACAGGACTGGGGAATCCAGCCTGTAATGTTCCTGTAAACCTGGGGTCAGAGGAACCCAGGTGTCTGTCCTGTTCCCCTACACTGAAGAGGGGCTGCCAACATGGGGAGTTTCTGGGGACCCACAATCAAAAGCTTGTTGGGAGGAACCCAGGAGAATGTTAAGATGAAAGAGCAAAAGGCAAACTGAGATCTCTAGTCCACACAGAACAAGTCTGGGAGATACAGTCATGGAATAAAATGGAAGTCATACACCTGAAATCTCTGAGAGGATAGCAACTGAAGTAAGGAAACAACTTCATGAGACTGTAAGAGCAGTCAAATCAGAAATAATGTCTCAGGTAAAAGAAGAAATCACAAGCATAATGAAAGAATTGCTCAGCATATATAAAGAAGACATAGATTAAAAAGAGGAGTGTAGGAAAATGACAGAAATCTTGAGTGAACCATATAGAAAGGAATTAAAATGCATGAAACAGATTCAAAGAGATATCCGAGAAATTAAAAAGTCAATCAAAAGCTGGTAAAACTGCTTGAAAGAGACTGAAGATTGACTTTCAAACCTTGAAGACAGGATAGTGATCCTGAAAGGAAAGATGTCTTGAAAACAACAAGGAAGCAGGAAATAACAATTCAACAGCTGTAAAAGGATGCAAAGAAAGATAACTTACAAATGACAGGTATCAATGAGGAATCAGGGTTCAACACAAATGAAATAAAAAGGCTATTTACAGAAGTAATAACAGAAAAACTTCCCAAACATGAGAAAAAGATCTGGCATGCAGATAAGCGAGGCATATACACTGCAACTAGCCATCACCAAAGTAAATCTATACCCAGACATACAATAATCAAGATCTCAGAAATTCTGCACAAGAACAGAATATTACAAGCTGTTAAAGACAAGAAACAGATCACCTAAAAAAGGAAAAAGCATCAGAATCACAGCAGATTTGTCAACACAAACCAAATCAAGAAGAGTTTGGAATGAAGTGTTTCAAATCCTGAAAGAAAACAACTTCCAACATAGACTGATGTACCCTACAAAACTATCTTTCAAAATTGATGAAAAAATAAGATACAATAAAGAACAACAAAAGGAATTCATGACTACCAAACCAACTCTAAATAGAGTGCTGAAGGATATTCTAGAGAGAGATAAAGATGACCATGTTTCCAGGAACTGCAGCAGAGGAGGTTCATCAAACAAGACAGGCAATTGAATGAAGTGGGAAAGTGGAGGGCCAACAACAGGAGGATAGCATGGCAGAGATAAACCAATGTATGCTGGTTGTAACCATTAGTGTAGATGGCCTCAGGTCAGCAATAAAGGGAAACACAGGGAGAGTGAATCAAGAAACAAGATTCATCTATATACTGTATACAAGAAACACATTTAAATGGAAAGGAAATTCATAGACTGAATATCAAAGGAGAAAAAACAATTGTTTCATGTGATAGGAGACAGAAAAAAGTAAGTGTAACTTGCCCATCAGTCACCGAATGGGTAAGAAAGATGTGGTATTTTCATACAATGGAAAGCTACTCAGCTATAAGGTTGGATAATCTTGAGGCTTTTGTAGGTAAATGGATGCAATGGGCAAAACAGTTTGAACTCATATGTGTGAACCCTAGCATAAAAAAACTGAAAGAGTTAGTGGGATCAAAAGAATGCTTATTGTCTTGTCTTTAACTCTTGTGCTGTTCACACAATTTTGTTAGGTTTGGTTTTGTTATGTCTTGTTTTGTTAGATTTTACTGTGTCTGATGGTATAGGAAGCTATTTTGAATAATGGGATGTATTATGGTAATCATGGTTGGTTTCCTATTATCTTATTTTGAAGTCTTATAATGCCTTCACTTGTTTGTTTAATTAGTTTTATTCTTTTTTTGTTTGATTATATTATGTGTGATAGCATGAACAACTATTTTGAAGAAAACGAGACATTATGGTAGTCATTGCTGATTTCCTATCATCTTATTTTGAAGTCCTATAATGTTTTTATTCTTTTATTTTGATTGGTTTTGTTCTGTTCTGTTTTATTTGATTTTATTATGTGTAATAGTGTGGGCAACTGTTTTGAAGAAAACAAGACTTCCTGTTATCTTGTTTTGAAGTCCTGTAATACTTTCATTCTTTCAACTGGTTTTATACTATTTTGTTATGTTTGATACCACTGTGTGTGACGATATGGACAACTATTTTGAAGAAAACAAGAGACATTATGGTAGCCACTGTTGATTTCCTGTTGTCTTGTTTTGAAGTCCTGTGTTGCCTGAATTGTTCTGTTCTGATTTGCTTTGTTCTCTTAAAAAAAAAAAAAAAGAATACCTACAGTGAGAAACAGTGAAGAATTCAGAGGATTCCAGCAATGATGCCAAAGGCTAAGCAGGATATTTAAGATTTGTTTGTTGCCATCTTGCACAGATACTGATCATAAGTCTATTTGTTATGGCTCTCATTAGAGTCTACACTTCAAACAATCATTTGGGAGAGAGTGGTTCAGGACAAAAAAGTCCCAAAATATACTTTCATACTGAATTTCCAGAAATACTGGGAATACACTAATATTTTACTTGTTGCCATTAGCTAGAAATGGGACTAGAAATAGATGAAAAGTTACATTAATGAAAATATGAAGGAAATGACGTTTTTAACACAGCATTGCATATAGTTTAATAATTCATGATAATGATAATGCTGGTAATTACTAAAGAAATGACTTCTACTAATAAATTTTGAAATTATATATTTGAAGCATTTCTCAATATATGAATTTTTGTTAATCTTTTTTGCCTTGATAGTATGTTGTATTAAGAATAACTCAGGAAATAGGGTGAGGAAGAATGAATATGTTGTATGATAAAAGAAATTCTTGCCAGAAGAGAAAGGAAGAAACTGAGCAAAGTGAGGGCTAAGTAGACAAAAGAAAATAAGGCCAATATTCTGGTCTAAATATTTTGATTTATCACTTTGACAATCTTGATAATAATCACAGGAATATACATTGGAATCTATAGGTTTTAGGGGAATTTCAAAGCTCTGACATGGTGCCCATTTGTTTGAATGCAGCCTGGGAAATCCTTAAAATCAGTGTCAAAAGGAAACAGCCAAGCAGAGGAAAGATGGTGGTTATAGGAGGATAATAAGAGGTTAAACCGGAGTTACTATTCCTTTGGTGTCTCCCAGACCAAAAATGGTATTGTCAATATTTGAAAGTTCTTGGCTACTCATGTAGAATGAAGCTGGAAAATAAGAATCTACCTAAAATAAAGATCTCCAGAGCCAGATTAAGTTGGTTGTACAAAATATTTTGTAGGTTTGAGTCAAAACACGTAAATAACAAGTCTATTCATTTATGAAAATGCTTAAGAGTTAAAAATCTTAATTAACTCTGAATCTTTAGACATTATTTTAATCTCGTGGTTCAGTGGTGTTTGTTTCACCAAATATTTTGATTTTTCTATAACCAGTGGTTATACATCACTAATCCCTTTGAAATATATGCTGGCCTTTTAGCTTTTGAGAAAACTGTGGCTACTGCTTGAGAGAAGGCAAAATTTCCACAAATGGTTTCATGAAGACATCCATTAAGACGGTTATACTAGAAAACTTGTCTAAATAAACTTTTTCAGATTTCCACAAATTAATCAAATGCTTGCAACAAAGTTGCAATAATAAATGAGAAGCATTTATTCAAGAGAAACGAATAGTGACAGAAACAGTTGGTAAGAAGAGGAAGGATTTTGGCTTGTAACTTAAATTTACACTTGATCTTAGCCAAAAGGCCGAGAAGTGATGTAACTTAAATTTATTTATTCTTTCAGTGGGGAATGGTCCTGAGAATAGAACTCACAACCTTGCACCTTGCCAGACGGGTGCTTGTGCCACTGAGCTAAGTCCCTGACCCTAAATTTATTTATCTAAATATTCCTTTCTTTAATTCTGGGATAGCTTGTACCACAGCACCCGTGGAAACTGCTGGTCTCACAGCCCCTGGAGGTGGCAGCCTGGTCGGAAGTTGCTCCACCACCTCAGTCCTGGAGTGTGAGCATCACGCTGTGTCTCGGACAGCTGCCCCCAGCTGTGCTGTTCACGGGTCATTTTGTTATTTGGCCCTGGGGATGAGGAGAAAGCTGCTGTGATTTTCAACAAAAATTATGAGACATGCGAAGAGACAGCAAAGAATGCTTTGTACATCAGAAACAAAGCAATTAAAAATGTCCCCAGGGGAAAAATGTTGTACTTAGCAGACAAAGATTTTAAATAAACTATTATGAATAGGTTCAATGAAGTACAGGAAACAACACCCAAATTACAGGGAAGCGTGATAACACAGCTCTCCTATCAGCAAAATTTGAAACAGTCATTGATTCAAGACAGTAAGAAAATCTCTGATCACTTATTAGGTGATTACTAATCCCAATGATCAGAGTTAGATGGATACGCAATATGGAGGGTATAAAATTCACAGAATTAAAGGAATGTGGGATGTCATGATACATACAGAACATGAATGAAGACATAAAAACAACCCAAGCATAAGACTGCTAAATAAAGACACTGGAATTGAAAGTAGGGAAGCAGTAGTGAAGATTTGTGCTGCAGAGTGAGTGGCAGTAAGGAAAATTTAGAAAAACTATAATGAAGTAGGTTCAACAACCAGGAATGTCTGGAGACATATTGAAGATGTTATTCCTATCAGTTCAGTAGGGCTTGTAAATAAGTAGAAAAGAAATAAAAAAGAAAGAATAAAAATGTACACAGAGCCCCAGAGATCAGTGGAACACCACCAAGTTTACCAGATAAGCATAATGAGAATTCCAAGAGAAGAAAGAGAAAAAGGGTAGAGACTATTTAAAGAATGGAAAGCACAAACCTTCCAAAATTAATAGAAAATGTTTTTCTAGTCATCAAAGAAATTCAATGAACTCCAAATATAATAAGTATTAAGGGTACCACAAGTAAAACACCATCATTGAATTTTCAAACGTATTTCATAAATTTTAAAGCAGTAAGGAAACAATTCCTACATAGAAAGGAATCCTCAAAAAAGAACGAAATGAGTTCTCATATTTTCAACTGCAGAAAAAGAAGGAAAGGAAATAGAGAATAGGACATGAAAAGACAAATATATTAATTCTTTACAATGTTCAACAAAATGGATAAAACAGTATGATTAAGGAAATAGAGAAGACTCAAAATACTGAAATGTGGAAATGAAAAAGGATACATCTTTAATGGATTTGAAGAAATAAAATGGTATAAGCGAACCCTTTGAAATACTGTATGCCAACAATAGTGTACTTTAGAATAAAGGACAATTTCCTGGTTAAAAATTAACAATATTGATTCTAGAAAAAGTTGTATAAACTTATAACAAAGTTTAGCTATTAATTAATAACATTTCATAAAATTCTAGTGCTGATAGCTTCACTGATAATTTCTGTCAATCTTTTAAAGAATTGATAATAACCCTTTATAAGATCTTCCAAAATACAGATGGAGGAGAAATGCTTCTGAACTCATTTTATAATGCAGGTATTATCCCGATACTAAGAGAGAGAAAGGCATTTCAAGGAAACACAGCTACATATGCCTTTTAAATACAGAAGCAAATATTCTCTACAAAATTGTACCAAATTAGATTTAGCACCATATATAAATTATCATCCATAATGACTGAAAGGAATATATCCCAGCAACATAAGGTTGGTATAACAACCAATGATCAATGCACGTAATGTACCATACTAATAAAGGATAAAGACCACTTTATTATCTCAATAAACATGGAAAACAAATCATTTGATAATATCTAGCACTCATTCATTATAGAAGGAAGCATTCACCATAATAAGAATAGAAGGGAACTTTCTTAGTCTGATAAAGAGAAATCAATGAAGACCAAATATCATCATGAAAGATTGAATGATTTCATCTTAAGGCCAGAAAAAGAACAGGATATCTAATGTGGAAACGATCCTTCATCATTATAGTGGATCTTCTAGTGAAGAAAATTGCTCATGAGAAAGAAAGAAGGAAAATTCAAAACTATCTTTGCTGATGCTACAGAAAATCCTAAGTAATCTAGTAGATTTGATGCTAAACAAATCTAGCACAGTTGTAGAATGCAAGCTCACATACAAATGTCAAATCTATGCACTAAGGATGAAAATTCAAAAATGAAGTATAGTAAACAAAACCAGTTAGCATACTCTCAAAATATTGGAAATAAATTTAAGAAAAATTGCATGACTTGTACACTAAAAACTATGAAACATTTTTGAATGTAAAGATCTAAATAGAATGAATTTTCATAAATTTTCATAAATTGAAAGATCTAGTATTAGCAATAAAATTCTACCTTAGTCTTCTCTATAGAAATCCAGCTTTAAAAATTCAATAATCTATACCAGTTTAAAATGAAATAATGGTAAAATTTTGATTAGACAAATGTGATAAAAATTTAAGTAAGAAAATATAAAGCTCATAAAATGGAATTGAAGAAAATATACCAGAAGGAATGAAAACAGACCTAAAGTACTGGTAAAGGTGATGATTATTTTCAAATAATATAGGTTTCAATTATCTTGTAATTGATAGAATTCTAAGAAGTAATACAGAAATCTTTAATTGTAGTTGAAATATTAACCCAGACCACTCAAAAATGTATAAATCAAATAGATGCACTGAAAATTATAAAAGACCAGAACGATGAATTCTTAGTTACAGCATAAGATAGAGGTTAATAAGACTCTCTTGGAATTCAGGAAATTCAGGTATCTGAGAGATAACGCATAAGACAATTACACTAGTTCAAGGTATACGTTCAGATACATTTACCATGTATTGCAGTAACTTTTTTCCTCCTTTCTCTTTCTATTGTCTGTCTTTAGTTTGAGGCTTTATATATTGGATTTCTTTTACATCACAAATAACTTGATAATTAAGCTTGCATGTGTGGTATACTTTACTTAATATTGTGTTCTCAAAGGTGCACCCATTTTCCTACAAATGACTTGTCTATTCTCTTTATAGGAGAGTTGGTTACATTGTGTGTTCCCATTGTGTGTTACATTGTGGTAACCATTGTTATCCACTCGTTTGTTGATAGAAATATAGGCTGCTTTGAAGATTTAGCTATTATGAACCGTGTTGCTACAAATATGGGTATGCCTACCTTACTGTAATGTGATGCCTTTAACTCTTTCAGGAGATACTTAGAAGGGAAATAGCTGGATGAAATAAGAGTTTCTATTTTTAGTTTTTTGATGACTCTGCATACTGATTTCCATAGTTGTACCAGTTTACCACCTACAATGAAGAAGTGCTCTTTTCTTCCATAGCATATCCAGCACATGTTGTTATTTGATTTTTAGATGATACCCATGCTTTCTGGAGTGAGATAGAATCTCATTGTTTTAATTTTGATTTCTCAAATGACCAATGATGTTGAACACTTTTTCATGTATTCATTGGCCATCTGTACTTCTTCTGAGGAGTATCTATTAATTTCAAATGCCTATTTTTGATTGGGTCTTAAAGTTTTAGGGGTCTAATTTCTTTAGTTATTTGAATGTTTATTCTTTTTCTATTTAATAAAATATTTAAAATATCTGCAATGTGACAACTCAAGCATTATTTTTGTGTCTGTTCAGTTCCCATTGGCTAGGACTCAGTCACATGACTGCAAAGGTGACTTGGAAATGTATTTGAGCCTAATCTAGAAATAAGAATTATTTTTCCGGATAGCTAGAATCTTTTCACAAGTAGACCTTTTGGTGGTTTGCAACTACCATTTCATTCTCTCATCAAAGGAAACAATTGAAAGTTTCTTCCATTACTGTACCTCAAAGTTGAGGATATTCAATGACATTTTCTTTTCTCCATCAGAAATAAACAGGGTCTTTCTGACTAAGTAGCATAAAAACCTGAGAGAGGGTGTTTCGTTGCTGTCTTGTTACACAGTGCACAATGTTAGAGCAAGGGACAGACTACGTACCTTTAAAAACTTTTTCAGAAAAGGAGGAAATGGAAATACATTGAAGTCATTCAATTATAGCACAAAGTTATTTTGGGGGTATGATTTATAAAATCTTCCATCCTAACAGTATCAGAATTTATTGCCCTTTGGATTTATTTTTACTTATTTATTTATTTGATACTGAGCATTGAACTCACCACCCCAAGCTTTCCAGGTAGGTGCTGTGTCACTGAGCTATATCACTGGGCCTACCATTATGATTTTAAATAGTAGTATTAGTACCTAGTAGCTGCAGTATATGTTTACAGTACTTGATGTTAATATTTTTTGTGTGGAAGTTGATAAATATATGCAGTGCATCTGAATTTCTTTTTATTTATCCTTTTTGTCTCGGTTGGGAGTAACGCTGTCAGTACCTCTGGTGTTTAGAGAAAGGTCACTGCTTTTCATGAGTTTTGCAAAAGTGTATGCAGTTCAAGGAGCTGATACACAAAGTGAGTTGGCCTTCCTTAGAGATAATATAGATCCCTTCCCTCTTCCTCCCCAGTAACCTCAAAGGCAGGATGTTGTGCTAAAGGTTAGATGTTCTTCCTGTTCTGGATCTTACCCTCCCCTTAAGGTCTCTGTGAACGACCTCCTGTGCTGACTGCATAGATAAACGCACTGCAGCTGCTGGGCAGTCTTTTCTCCCATCAGGAAGGGGACTCCACCTGGCCTCCGCTTCTTGTATCCCAACTCTAGTCTTCTTTTCATCTCCACTGTCCTCCCTCTGGGGTTCCAGGAGCTGAGCTGGATGTCGCACATCTCCTTCCACTCTCCCTCCATCCCCGATCCCCTTCTCCTTCAAGAAACTGGATCATGGGTATGTTTTATGGAGGAGAAAACCTCTTGGCTCCCCTCTATGTGAGGTTTTCTCTTGCTTCTTACTCTAAAGGACAAAGCTAACAAGAACATGGAAGGTTGTTTTCTTTGAAGGATAGAAAATGTTACATGATTTCTTTTGCTTTGAAAATTCAATCAGTTACAGTTTTATTGGCCATGACATACAATTTATACCATCTTCTATGGAATAAATCCTTCAAAAGTATATCAAATTTCTTGTATATTTGTCTCCAGTATCTTTAACAAGCCAGTAACCAAAGCCTAGCTTATATCTAAAGGTTATTTTTAAGTCTTTGTTTCCCTGCTTCCTCTCAGTGTCTCCCTCTCTTGATGGAGGCTACCAACAGGTCTTCTGAAACAAGCTTGGAAGAGAAGGCACGATTTTTCATTAGACCTTTGTCATAAGGTTAAGCGTCTCTATTTAACTGAGAAGACTTAATACGTCCTCTCTAGTGAAGTCTTCTTTTTAAGACCTTTCTTGCTACATGAGGTCAGAAAGCCTGTGGCTTTTATTGTTCTGCTCAACATTTATGGATCCTTTCTATTCCCTTTCATGTCTACTTTAAAACATCAAATTTATTAACTTTATATATTGCTACAAATAAGCAATCTTGAAACATAAGAGCATTCTGCCTCTTTACTATAGTGCATGAGTTAAGTTTTCCAGGAACTGATCTGCCTTCTGTATGATTACAAACAACTAAAAATGTCTCATGTATATATATAAAAATTTCTCATACATATACATTTTTTTCAGTTTATGATATTTTCTGGTCACCACTGGTGATATTTTTTGGTAAGAAATCAATGGCAGTTAAATTAATGACACATATTTTGGGTTTTAGATATGACTAAATACCATTTTGAACACTAATTCTTTATTAATGTATTAGAAGTATGCATTTTTAAACGATGTTAAGTAGGGGGCCAGTCTGCTTAAGATTATCTTTCACTATAAACTAGTGCTTTTTGAACTTCTTTTTCTTTTGCTAAAATTTAGAACAAAACTCAATTTGTATGATCACACAAAAAGCACAATCACAAACATACCAAATAGGACATGCCTAAACCAAGATGTAACTGGTAAAATCATACATGTAATAAGATCACGCTAAATATCCTTGGTATTGATAAGCTGATTTTTCACAGTAGATTTTAGAAATTTGTTTGGCAAGTGCTGAGTATTTAGCAATGGTGTATAAAACATAATCATTTTGAGAACTAAGTATTAACATGTTTTTTGTATTTTGATTATGATTTACATTTATTAAAAATAATGATAAAATAAATAATTAATATTCACTTTATGATAATTGTTTTATTTAATATTGCATGCCATTGTTTTACTTAAAAATTGTATTGTGTCAGTTGCTGCTTTATTAGATCTAACTTTAATACTTAAGTGCTATTAAAAATCAAGCACAAATAGTATGAATAGCAATTATATTTTTATTTAGTGTCTAAAAAGGTTGTTATAATCATAATTGCCATTAATAAAAATATAATCTTACAATTGAACTGTACTGTTTTTAAACAGACAATGGCATTATGTAACTTTCAAATGTTTAATGTATCATAGATGTCTCTGCTTTTCTGGCATATATGTGTGTGTATTAATATTGGACATAGAACAAATTTCTAAAGTTGATTAGTAAGCCAAAAGAGAATATCACTGCAGCTCTCTTTAAAAAACTCTAAGTGTAAAGAAAATACAAAACTGGAAACTAGGAATTCAAAGAATGGTTGCCTTGTTTTTTTCACTTACTCTGTGGTTTCTGAACTTATAACTTTTTTCTTTTTAAGGCCCGTTAAAAGAACAACACATGAACATACAATTGTGTGGAAGATGCTGAAGACAATTCCAGACTTAGCCTCCCAGCTAAATGATGAACATCTGAAAACACTCAGCAAGAATATAATTTCTGAAACCTGGGTCAAAGGCAGTATAGGTAACAGACCAATGTAGAGAAGAACATCTGGCTTGATGAAATGCTTGCACCTTTGTTGATTTTCTATCATTATAATATTTATTATTTCACTTGACATTTTAAAAAGTATATAATTCACCTTTATTCTTCTTGAGAGATAGTGAACTGAGTAATAGGTTATGTTTTGATATGTATGGTTTAAGATATACACTAATGTGCCCGCACTTTGAGGACGACATCAAAGTAAGTCAGACTTCTCAATGAACACACATTGATGGGCTTAAACTCAGAGATCTGGGATGCAGCCTAAACTGCATTTCCAATAATCCATCAGCAGTTATTACCAGTCTGGCGATCACACTTTGAGAACTCTTCACTTGTACACACATTTAGTAAAAATCTAAAAGTATTTTTTTTCTGTCAAGGCAGCAAATAATCAAAATGATCATTTGCCCAATATAGATGCTGTTCTAGATATTGGAAAAGAACTATCAAGGCAGATTTTAGTTTTCCAATTTCAGTAGTTTCTTTTCCAAGGATATAGCAAGTACTTTAATAGAAATTCATATATTTAAATATGTTAATGGAGAAACATGCAATATATACATTGAATGCATCTGGGACATCCATTTTTTATTCATCAGAGAAATAAATAAACACAGATAATGTTGTTAATTTCCAAAGACGAGAACCCTTAAGACACAAAAATATCATTAAGCGAAATCCTGGTTATTACTCAGTTTTTCTTCAGCTAATAAGAAACCCATTTTCTGTGCATTGTGTCACTACTGCTTGTATAAAGTGGTTCCTCAGGATCATGACATTTAAAAACTAACTGGAATTTTTGAGAATGTGTCACTTTGAAAAGATTTACACATTTTTAAAGTTTTCCCTCAATGGATTTCTCTCATAATTAGTTCCATTTAATCAGAGTCAAGCAGTGAAAAATAAATCAAAAGAGTTTTCCAAATATTAAAATGTCTTTACAGTAATAAAAGTACAACCATTCAACAATGCTTTGCCATTAGCTTGAGGACAGCAATTAAAAATTAATTTGTGCCATAAGCTCTTAAATTATGTTTAAAATGATAATAAATTTTAGATCAACCTAAATGTCTTCAGTAGAATATTGACTACACATATTGTGATACATCTATTCTAGACAGTGTTTAAAAAGCATATGGTACATCTGTATCTATATCTAGTATATCAATACCTATTTATAACTATATCTATTAAACAATATACTAATATAAATATATGTATATGTACATATATTTCATGTTTAGAAACAAATATAGTAAAGAAAAATAGAACAATTGCAGAATTATATAAATATTATACACTCATGCATATCATTGTTTAAATTCATAAGAGTGGGCCCAGGAAGATGATACATATTATCCTGTGAAATGTAGTAGAATTGGACGGTGCTATGGTTTGGGTGTTGCTTGAGTGACCCCCAAATTTCCATTGGGATTGAAAGTTAGGTTGCAGGGTGACATTTTTGGGTGGTGAAACTTCTGGTAGGTGGGGTGTGGCGGGGGTTCTTAGATCACCTGTAGTGTGAAGTACTTCTTGTGGAACCCTTTGGTTCTTGGGGTATATTATTCTAAAAAGAGCAAACTAGTTCTGTCTATCTTTTTGCCTCCCTGTTCCTGTTAGAGTGCTGGTCTTCCTGCTGCCATGATGTGCTGTCCTGGTGTCCTTACCAGAGATTACATGAATGGGGTTTCTTGAATTTTGGCATTTAAACCTATGAACTGTGACCTAAAAAATCCTTTCTCTTCATAAAATCAGCTTTCTTAGCTATTTGCTTATAGTAACAAAAGCTTAAACAAGGACAATGCAGAGGACTAATTCAGTACTGTACATATATTTGTGTTGGTTTAATTTTTCCACGATGAATGTAGCTTTGTGCACCAATGTATATAATTTTACATTTATTTTTCTGAAGAAAATTTTATACTTACAATTAGAAGCAATACTTTATTCTGGTGACATCTTAATAACTCATAGTTAAATATTAAAATGTGAAATCTCAGTAACAACAAATTTAATGTGATTATTTACATTGAAGCACTTGAACTAGCATATCAATGGAGCATATTTTAAACAATTTTTAAAACACTTAGAAGTCTCTGTGTTTACATTTACCTATTTCAAAATCCTCTGCAGTGTCAAAGTTGTCAACTCATTAAATATCTGACATTTGGAGATCTCTTTGTTCATCCAACTTAAGAAACGAGCCCACCTAGATGGCTGATTTGTCTCTTTTTTTCTTTATTCATTGATGTGTTTCTTTTCCTCTGCTGTTAGTAAAAGTATTCCCTTACATAGGCCCTCATTACCAAGCTGCTGACTTCCAATCTGCTGCAGAGGTTTTTCTTCTCTGGTGCAATGCCACACAGCTGTTTGTACCTTCTGGTCTCCCTCCTGGCCATTAGTTCTTCAGATATAAATTATTTAAGAAAGTTTCCAAATTTATTCTCTCAGCCTCTTATACATCAGCTTTTGTAAACATTAAAATATTTAAAAAGAAACAATATTATGCAATTAAAATTAAGCAAAATCAAGCAAAAATTAAGCAATCAATTAAACATATTTCAGGCTTAAGTGATAGTTGTACTATATTATACTTCCTATTTTATATAATTCATTTACTATAAGACTACTATGCATAAAGTACGTACAAGTTTAAAGTTACTACTTATATATTCCATATATATTCATATAGAGAAATAGAAAACAGTTTACAGAAGTCAAATGATCTCAAGGATTTTGTATTGCATATTAATTTATAATATAGTAACTTGAATTTTTAAAGATCACTAACCTCATAAAAACTAAAAAAATAAAAAAGTTTCCTGAGATCACAATCAATAATTTACCAGGAACTGGACCCCACATAAAAATTCTGCTATAATTTACTTTTAACTTATTATTCAAACAAGTTTCTATAAAATGAAGAATATATGTATTTTTTCTATTAATGTTGTATTTATTATGTCATCTTTACTAGGAGCCCATTAACACTTACTCTATTATTTCTCTTACTCTATTTCTCTCACTCTATTATTTCTCTCCTCCTCTCCTAGTTCTTCAATTAAACTTTGTTTTTTCTGTGTTTTAATGAGGTAATAGATCAAAGATTCCTTAATTTATTTTGGTAAAATTTGTATTTCATTCTAATTCTGAAAATGTTTTGTACAACTGAATTTTTAACGTTTTTTTCTTGCATTGATGATTTTGTTATGGTTTATGTTTCACGCAGCATATAAAAATACAGTAGCTAAGTCTCATGAAAACATGTAGTGTAAATCTTTCCATATGTAAGTTAATCAAAACTCAAATAATTACTCTTGTAATAAAAGTAACAAATTTATTTCTATGGTAAAGACCCCAGCTTCCTTAAAGGCATACAAGGCCTTAAAAGATGTATTTTGATCTTAAAGTGAAGCTATGCTTTCTTTTACAATAATGGTTTTACAACAATAAAATATACTACTAATAAAAGATACAATCTTAAAAATGAAGTGCTGAACTTATTTTAAAATGCAGTATGTAATTTCCTAGCATTTAAGAGCTCATGGAAGTGTATCTTAATGCTAAAAAGGGATCAATAGTGTGTGTGTTTTTGTGAACTCACATAATGAATCCTTTAAGATAACACAGATTAAATAAAGGACTAAAATCTTTTTTACTGGAAAAATAATCAAAGGTCTTGACTTGAATATACATGGTACAAAAATAGGAGTGTTTTTGTAGTAAGAAATATTCTTAATGTTGTTTTTTGCAAGAAAGTTTAATTTTAAAGATTAAAAATTAGTAAATTTTAAGTGATTGAATTCAATCAACAAATTATACAATTATAAATTCTGTTTTTATAAAACCTAGAAACAAGTAGCTACATTTAAAGTCATTTACAATGCATTGTGTCAAATAAACTCATCATAAGATGAAAATGTAGTCAATAAAAGAATTAGCAAGTATAACTTCCTAAATAGTATAGCCTACACCATGGAGTATTGTTTTCCCCTTGTGGTTGTTCAGTTTACCAGGAGCTCTACAAGTTACTGCTGCCCAGTATGTAGGCAGAATATCATATGGCATTTTGATAGTCTAGAAATAGATTAAAATTCAAAACTGTTAAGTGTATGATAGATTTTCAGTTGCTCATTTTTTTTTCCCTTTGACTTGAATGAGAGGAACAGTTTTAAAAATTGGTACATTGGCAGTTTGCCTTAACCAGTGTCCTGTGACCCAACACCCCAAGACTAAATGATTTAATTGGTAGGGTCTTTTATAAAATGGATCTCCAGAAGAAAGAAATTCAGCATCTGAATAAGCAATTTATAAATAACTTGATTTAGTCTTGACAGTTTATTTGGAGGTTCTAGCAGGGGAGCACAGCTGCCTGTGTACCCTTGCTGGAGGAATGGCGCTCCACTGGTGGGGATGGTGGTCTTCTTTGAGTAAACGTGTGAATTTGGGAGGGATGCATGTGGAGCCTTGAGGGCAGAAGGGGACACCTGCTTAGCTAATCAGATCAACCGAATCAACCCTGGTGATCAATGAGGTGACAGAAGTGTCACACAGATCGCCCTCACACCTACAACTTGATTTCTTCTTTCTTTCTTTCTTTCTTTCTTTCTTTCTTTCTTTCTTTCTTTCTTTCTTTCTTTCTTTCTTTCTTTTTCTTCCTTCCTTCCTTCCTTCCTTCCTTTCTTCTTTCTTTCTTTCTTTCTTTCTTTCTTTCTTTCTTTCTTTCTTCTCTTTCTTTCTTTCTTTCTTTCTTTCTTTCTTTCTTTCTTTCTTTCTTCTTTCTTTCTTTTTCACTTTAAAGAGAATAAAACAAAATGAGATGTTATAGTTGCCATTGCTGATTTCTTATCATCTTGTTTTGGAGTCCTATAGTGCTCTCACTCTTTTGTTCTGATTAGTTTTGTTTTCATCTTTTGTTTTGATAGGTTTTAGTCTGTTTTGTATTGCTTGATTTTATTATGTGTGAAGTATGGGCAGCTATTTTGAAGAAAACAAGAGACATTATGGTAGCCACTGTTGATTTCCTATCGTTTTTAAGTCCTGTAACTTGATTTAATCTTACTGCTACAGCTTCACTGCATCTTTTCACCTACAAGAGTTCTCCAGTTGCCTTTCCTTTAATTTTCATGATACTCTTCATGACACAATTTGTATGCTTCTGATTCTCAATCTGATCTGCTTGGCTTTAGCTCTTAGCTCCTTATAGTACTCAGGTAGATGACTTGCTGCTTCCTATGGCTTTTAGAAGGACTTCATAGCCTGCTGGGAGGGACCATGACATGCCAACTTCTCATCTTATTTCCAACATGGATCTTTTACCATCAAATACCTCAATGATACTAATATTTTTTTCCCAAGAAATCTTAAAAATATGAATGTTTTAACTGCTTCTCATTCTCTGCCTAAATGAATTGGGTTGTAGTATGTGAATTCAACTTTTATGTTTCAGTTTGTTTTCTGTTTTGCCTTCTCAGTGTGTAGTTCAGCCTACCTTCATTTCTTCTCACGTGAGTTACTTTAATGGACTCCTTAGTTGTCTTGCTTTCCTAATTATTTAAGAAAAAGTGCCCATTGGATCATTTATATTTTTCCTGACTCTAAATGAAATATGGTCATTATAGAAGACTGGAAAATATTTTAAAACACAAGGGAAAAAAAGAATCTCCTTTAATCCTCTTAATTTCAGATAGCTATTATCATTTCACATGTTTTCTTCCAGTGTGAATTAAATATTTATTTCCAAGTGAAGTCTTATATCATTTTCATTCTGCCTTCATGCTTAATATATCATATAATTTCTTGGTTCACTAATATTTCTAAAAACATCAACTTTTTATAACAGTGCATATGCATATAATGTATTTTTGTCAAATGAATATATCAGGTTTTACTTCATCATTGTTTCTTTAAAGAGCTTTAGGCTTTGTCCTGCCATGGATACTATGATTCTGAAAAATTCTTGCATGTACTTATTATACCTTTTTATTTATTTATGACAGATTCTTAATGTTAAAGACAATGAATCAAAAAGTACAGATATTTTTATGTATTTTTGTGTGGGACATGTATCTCATCACTGGTGCAAAATGCCTAACCCTCACAACTTCAAGGAGTTTATATGGTCCATGGTTTCAGGGGATTCAGTAAGTGCATAGCTGATTCTAGGTCAGAAGAATCATTTGAAGGGCATGGAAAAACAAAGTTGTTCAGTTCATGAGGACATAAAAGCAGGCCAGGGGAACATTTTCAGAGAGGAAATGGAAAGGGACAAAAAGCCACACATCCATGACCCACCCAGACACACCTAGATGTGTTTTCCATGAATCTCCCAAGCAAAGTCAAAGTCAATCAATTCATACTCTGTCCTAACCACTATACCTCAATCCCCTGTCACACACATCTACTTAAACTGCACTGAATTCTCAAATAAAGACAAATTCAAGTTCATAATTCTCTCTAACACAATACAACTAACTTGCACACTGCTAGAAACTAAACAATCCCTCCCTTGAAGTTGAAATATTTTGAGAAATTTTCAGAAGTCCAAATCAATGTCTCTTCTGAGACACAAGCCAACAATCCTAGCTGGGAAATTTCATAAAATCAAAATCACATTACATAATCCCAAGGTTCAGTTGCACAGAGTAAATATTCCCTTTCCAAAAGGAAGAAAATAAGTGGCTAGAAAAGAAAAGGACCAGCACAAGCCTGAAGCCTGTCTGTGCATATGTTAAACTATTTAATCCCTTAGTGGGCATTAATCTCATCCATGGGGATGAGGTGTGTTTTCTAGAAGACATGGGTACCTCCACGACCATAGGCTTACTGTTGCAGCTCACATTGTATCTCTCTTCTGCTGCCTCCACTCAAGCTTGCAAGTTCTCACCTCAGACATTTCATATTCCTGAAATTTCAGACTTTTGGGCTCCTCTCCACTGCAACTTTGGCTTCATTCCCATAGCTTCACATACTGTCATTTCAGTGACTTACTTCCTGATCTCTCAGGCCTTCCTTCAAATCTGGGTGGAAGCCTCCCTGACCCCACAAATTTTGCATTCTGCATACTCATAAAACAAGTATGCAGTGCTTCCTCTCAGGAGAAGCACTAGCCAGACACTGTTGAACCATGGCTTCCCTTCCGTGGAAAAACTGAATGCCTGGGTGTCTGAGCAAAATGAACTGAATCCCAGGGAACCAATTCTGTAGGATACTTTTCTTAAGTATCCATCCATGGAATGCTCATCTCAAATAAAATCTTATATTTGTGTACTCTGGAATCTAAGAAAGGTGGGATCTGGTGCCATTTTTCTGTTTGTCTGTTTTTTGTTTCTAAATGGCACTAATTGCTATAGTAACCACATGTCTTTTGGCCCCAGTTTTTGTTCCTTTTGGGCCAAAATTTAAGTATTTAAGTATTAAGTATTTAAGTATTAAGTATTTAAATTTAAGTATTTAAAATTTTTCTACTCTGCTGCTTGCCTTGATTTTTCATTCTAAATCTGATTAAATAAAATCATCAGGACCCGTGCCACAGCCTGAAGGCTGAGATGCTTTGATATTTTTTCTGCCAAACCCTTTTTCCCATAGTTCTTAGTTGAGATATTAGCAAAATATAAACAAATTTTTCATCAGAGTGTAACACACATGACCTCTTGTCTAAATGCCAATGAAATCCTTGTTCCCAAGTGAAAGCTTTTGAGTCTGGCCTTTCTTATTTTCTAAGCTTAGACTGGAGTCACCTAAGAAGCGCTGTATCTCCATCCTTTTCCAAATTCCTCCCACAGATTAATTCTAGTGGCTTCTGAAATATACGGTCAGGTATAGTCATAGAATGACCACACTATAGAATTTATGTATTGATTATGTTCTTGTCACTGGAATACAATACCAAACACCCATAACTTAAAGGAGGATAAGTTTATTTGGGGTAATATTTTCAGGATATTTAGTCTGTGGTAGACTGGCTTCAAGGCAAAAACCTCACAAGAGAAAAATGTAGCAGAACAAAGCTGCTCAGTTTATGGTGGCTGAGAATCAGTGCAGGGGAATAGTGCCAGAAAAAAAGCGATAAGGGACTGAATATAGACCCCAAGGCTACAAACAGATCTGCCATCCAACCAGGCACACCTAGCAGTATGTTCCAACAATCCCTTGGGTGGATTCCAAAGCTCATCATATTGACACACTTTCTTAACTGCCACATTCTGTTATATATTGAAAAATATATTCTAGATCGCAGAAGAATGCCAATATCTTATGCTAAATTTTAAATCTTATATAATTTAAGTATTAAAAATGACCCCTCATTTAAAAAATGGGCATTTTGTTATTATTGCTAAAACTGAATATTTGGTAATTGGTTACTAGAAACATTTACAATACCCAGTGTCTGATTGTGCTTACACTTCTTTAAAATTTAATTCTTTAAAGCACTAGCCACTACATTATGCTTTAAAAAACTGAGTTATGCACCATTGCTCATCATTTCCTATGCTTAATTAAAGCCCACAAGGTAACTCAATGTTGCTTAATTTTGTGTCTTGTTTGTGATTTTTCTACATTATAAATGTGTTGCCTTTAGCCCATCTTTACCAGGAGAACTTCACCTACCTTTCAAGATCCATTAAAATTGCTGTCTCTTCATAAAAATAACTTCAGATCTTCTCCAAAATATATATTTCTTCCTTGGAGCTTCATGCCATATTCTAAAATTGTTTTCATTATTTACTTTGCAAAGCCTTTATCATAATTACGTGCCTAGTGGTTTCTGGTAGAGCAGTACTTATTTTTATTTCAGCAATAGGAAGAATCAGTATTGACAAGCTATCACAATAGAATGTCTATTCTCCAAATAAAATGAAAGAAATTTTGTCACATCCCTTTTAGTTAGTACTATGATGAAATGCATGTATTTGGTTTTCTGAATTTCAAAATTCAATCCAATTTTATTTATAGATGGTCTTCCAGAAATTACAGCAATGGTCTAAGAAACAGTACTAGGCTGCTGTTTTAAGATATCTACTCTGGGTAACTAAAATGGAGAAAAATTGTCACGGAGGGTGTTAATTCTGTGTACAACCATTACTTAATATTCCCCAAATGTTAAAAAGTCATTCTTTGCTTTTAGTATTTTATCTCTGGAATCATTTAGACCTTAAACAGGAGAGTCTAAGAATTAGCCTATCTGGTTTAAATTTCATATATCTTTTTGACATGTTCCTAGGCTTCTGCCTAATTAACTGAGCAGAAAATGGTCTATCAGGGCTGCCAGGAATATAGCTTGGCTTCAGAGTACCTGCATGTGCCTCACAAGTGCAAGGCCTTAAGTTCCATTCTGGTAATGCAAAAAGCAAGAAAGAAAATAGCCCATCAAAGAATTTCATTTATTTCATTCCTCAATTGACAGAGTTTTAAATAAGAAATAATATGAACTGGTCTCCAAGCATTTCATAGGATTCTTAGAAGAGAAGTATAATAGAGGATAGTTAATTAAGCTTTCATTCATTCAATAAATGTTTCTTAAATAACTGAAATAATACAGCAATTCAGTAGGGGTTGGAAATACCAAAGCATTGTCAGAGTTCCTTCGCTCCAGAGATTAGAATCTGTTGGCAGAAACTGACAATGCAGAAATTCTAACAGAAGTTCTGTGGAAAAATCTTCCCAAAGGACAGGAGTTAATTATGCTGCATGGAATCAGGCTGAAGGTCAGAAAAGACTTTCTTAGAAGATAGGTAATACTTACAATCAGTTTTATAGACAAGAACGATTAGTCAGCAAAGTATATGGCCTCATTCATCTAATTATTGATCTTTGAAATATTTCAGTTCTTCTAGAATGAATAATTTAAGTTAAAGGTCTGTATATCAAAGTGTGAACGATGTTTAGCAAGCAATTCACAAATCTTTGTTTTAATCAAACTTGGTAGTTGATGTTTAACTTCTTGAAAACTCACTAACAAAATGATTAATTTTAAGTTCCTTTTGAATGCCATTTATTCACCTAATGTAAGCATGATTAAGGGATATTCTTGCATGTAGGCGATTTTTTTCTTTGTCCATAAGAAAGCATTTATTTTGAGTTTTTATGTTACAGTTTAGCTATATAAATATTTTAATAAAATTTATTCCTAATTAGCTTGATATTGATTTTACTTATTCTTGCAAAATCCTGGAATCAATATTTAATAGATTTTAAATTGATATAATTTTTCTTATCTAATTCACTTTATATGTACATATTAATTTTTCTTAAAATTCACATGCAATAATTTCATATAATTTTTAACATTTGAATGATTATCTATTCTATATCATTGCTAATAAATTGTTAAAGCTTATATTTATCTTTTATTATTAAGGAATATGATTCAAATATTAAGACTGCTTTGTGACCTGTCAGTAATATTTGAATTATTCTTTAATTTTTGACTGTACTAGAATTGTTTTATTTTGTTTTGTTTTGTTTACTCCTATAAATATTTTTATGATTGTTAAATTATTTCTCTATTCATTGTAGTGCTAAAAGCTTATCCTCTTTCAGTTCTACCAAAGAAGCTTCCTCCAATTTAGTATTTTCTATGTTTCGTATTTTTTCTGGATTCTTCATTTATAATTCTATTTATAAACATTAAACATTTTCATTTAAATAAAGATTCCTTTTGCTTCACAAGTGTATGTTTGCAGAAATCACTCCTAATTTTGTGTCACTCTACATATATATGGATGTTATTTTAAATTCTTTTATTTTCAAATTTTTAATTTCATGAATAAACTAGTTATTCTATTTTAAAGAAAAAATGAATTAATTTCTAACCTGTTATAAATAATGAGAATTATTTCAATCTTAATTGATATCCATTATAAGATTTATAATACATATGCACCTATATTTTTGTTAATTATATTTTTTAATTATTTATATTGTATACATATATATTACATGGATTTTGTATACTGTGCACAAACAAATCAGTCTCAAATGTGTGTATATATGTTATATTTGTGGTGGATATCCTTCGGATGTTGGAAAATAATAAATTGCAACAGTGTACTCTGATTTGCGCCAAGTTACATAATCATACTGAGCCTTCATTACTCATCTGAAAAATTGACTGATAATGTATAATTTTTGAAGTTATTAGAATAATTAGTGCTTGAATGCCTAGCAGAGTTCATAACAAATACTTGATGCTTAGCATGTGACTCTCTGCATAGCAAATTTAGTTTATTCAAGTAAGCAGACCAGCTAGGTTTCTAGAATTGGAAATCTAGATAAATCTAGATTTCAAATGAATGTTTTTAAAATTTGAAATTAAATAACATTCATCTAAGTCACATATCTAGTCACTTTGTCATAAAAAGTGTCATGGAAAGAGAGGAGAAGGGGAGGAGGAAGGAGAAGAGGTGAGATGAGAAAGAGGAGGGAAAGGTAAGAATACTACACAGATGTATGAGTAAAAGACCAGTGCAGGGATCTGAGGCTATAGGAAACTGTGGATTAAATACTAGTTCTTTCAAATCACATGGGAAATACTTCCCAGAATCAATATTTGGGACCACATCTTATTAAAGAGTTTCTGCATGTCGAAAGAGATTTCCAGCAGAGTGAAAAGAAAACTCACAAATTGGGAAAAAATCTTAATGGACAGTTCCTCAGACAAAGGACTTCTGTTTAGAATTTACAAAGAATTAAAAAAAAATCAGACCTGAGAAATTCAAAGACCCAATCTGAAACGAATACACAGTTCTCAGATGAAGAAATACGAATGGCAAATAAATACATGAAAAAATGTTCATCATCATTATTCATGAGAGAAATGCAAATTAAAACCACACTGAGATTCCATCTCACCCCAGAAAAAATGGCCAGGATAAAAAAAACTACCAACAACAAATGCTGGAGAGGCTGTGGGGGAAAGGGAACTCTTCTGCACTGTTGGTGGGATTGTAGACTGGTGCAACCACTGTGGAGGTCAGTCTGGAGATTCCTCAAAAAGCTGGGTTTGGAAGTCCTATATGACCCAGCTATTGCACTTCTAGGAATATTCCCAGAACTGAAAACATCATACCACAGTGATATATGTGCACCCATTTTTATAGCAGCACAATTTTTAATAGCCAGATCTTGGAAACAACCTAAGTGCCCATTGACTGAGGAATGGATAAAAAAGTGGTGGTATTTTTATATAATGGAATACTACTCAGCTATAAAGAATGATCGCATTGAGATATTTATAAATAAATGGACACAACTTGAGACCATACTCATAAGCCAAATAAACCAAACTCACATGTGTAAATACCGTATAGTCTCCCTAGTATGAGAGCTGGTAAGAGTATATAACATTTTATGGTAATCATAATTTCCCATTTCATTGCTTTGAAGCCTTTCAATATTTTCATTCATCAGTTGGAATGATTTTAATCTGTTTTGTTTGACTTTATTATGTGTGATGGTATGAACAGCTGTTTTGCAGAAAACAAAACATTATGGCAGTCATTAATGATTTAATATCATCTTCCTTAGAAGTCCTACCATGCTTCTACTCTGCTACTACCATCGGTTCTATCATGTTGTGTCTTGTTGGGATTTTAATATATGTGATAGTATAAACAAATTTTTTTATTGAAAATGAGATATTATAGTAGCTATTGATCATTCTCTGTTATTCAGTTGAGAATGTCCTGTAATTCTTTCATTCTTTTGAATGGTTTTATACTATTTTGGTATGTTTGATATTTTTGTATTTGAAACTATACTCAACTATAGCAGAGAAAGAGATATTTTGATAGCTACTGTTAACGTCTGGTTGTCTTATTGTAAAGTGCTGTGTTGCTTATGTTGTTCTGTTCTGATATGCTTTGTTCTCCCCTCTTTTGTTTTATTCTCTTTAAAATAAAAAAAAATACTAGTTCTTTTGCTCCTGATTCTCCCAACATGGGAAAGATATTTAATTTACCATTCTCTTCATTTCATTATTATAAATTTGAATCAATCATAGTAGTTTGCTCAAAAAATAGTACCTTATTTTAACACACACAAAAGAAGGAAAGACTTAAAAAAATACTTGTTATATTAACACCATATCCATTCTATTGATAGGCATAGTATCAAAACATTCCACCCTATTTCAAAGTGTCCCGGAATTCAATATGCTTCTAGGTCCTTATTTTTAAGATAAAATATCCATATGGTGATCTGTATGTGTTTACTTTAGCTGTGTCATTTGATGCACCTTGACAAGTACTGCAGCCTAAATCCTTACCGAAATATAGAACTTTACCACCACTCCAAAACTTCTCCACATTTTATCTCAATTAGTCCTGGCCCAATTCTCAGGAGTAATTATTCTCTGTTTTGCTTCTTTTTCTTTTCTGCTAAAAGTTGGGTTTTTATGAAGCATTTAGAATCTTATTCAAAAAAACTAAGTCGCATATCTCCTTTTGTGAAAGCTTTCTTTCTATTAGCATAATGCATTTGAGATTAATTCATGTTGTGTGAATCAATAGTTCACTCCTTTTTATTATTAATAGTCACCCATATGGTCAAGAGGTTACTTACACGTTATTTTATGATGAGAGACCTGCTATTTCTAGCTTTACTATCGTGATAAAGCTGCTAATGACTTTCTTGTAGAAGTACTTATTTCAGTGTCTACTTTTTTTGTCTCCTCAATAAATACCTAAATGTACCTAAGTAGCCAAATTGCTTCAGTATAGGTTAGACTCATTTCTCATTGTATGAAAACAGACACTTTTACAAAATAATTACACTATTTTACACTCACCCCAACAATATGTAAGAAGTTTAGTTGCTCTAAATGCATACCAAAGCTTCATTTCTTTCTGTTTTTAAGTTTTGATTACTCTAGTTCTTATTCCATCTGTTTTCAAATAAATGCACTTATTAAAAACTGATTTATGTACAAATGGTTCTTATTTTTTTGTTCCCTTTCACTCATTTTAATTAAAAATTATTTTTAGCCATACATTGAACAGTTATTTCGCATCTAAAAATAACTGAATGTGTTATGCAAATATTGTCAGTGTTATGCAAATAATTATGGTACTTGTGATTTGGGAATATAATTTCAAAGATGTCATTAAATAAAGATGCAAAATATACTGTGCTCCAAACCAATTAAAAAAATATTTCCTGAGAAGAATGTTAGAGGTTGGAAAAACTGATGCAAGCGATTCAGGTAAAGAAAATTAAGGGCAAAGTTTCATGGCAACTCTTTTATACATTCTCATGTCAAGAGTTTTTACAAAGTAATATTTAGCATAATACATTTTAAGAAGTTCTGTTAAGTAATGTAAATATTATAATTTTCTACAATCTCTCATTTTCATGTTTAAAAGTTTATTATTTCAAATTGGTTAATCATTTAAAACACTAATTGAAAAAATATTTCTAGACATGAAGATAATTTGACCTAACAATATTTTTAACTCAAAAATAAGCCTTAAAAATCTCTTTCTGTCTTGATATTACACAATGAGTGTCACGCTAGTCCTAAGCCTACAAACTTTTCCTGCATCTTTGACTACAATTGGATCCATTTGTAATGTATTATTTTGAAGAAAATGAATAATGGATGTAACTCATTAAATTTTATCAACTTAGTAAACTTCATTCTTCTAAAATTCTCTCTTTTACTCCTTGCTTTATCAAATACAGCACTGTAGGTATTAGAACTCTTTCTTGTAAGTATAATTTGGGGGTCAATGAGATGTTTCAAACCTAAATATTTTTTAATTCTTCTCAAATTCTTCCAACTGGTTTACCTTTTCAAAGTTCTCCCTAATAGATACTCTTATAATGTAAATGTAAACATTTATGTAATATAAACAAACTACTTAGCAAAATTCACTGCAACTAGACAAAGGCTTAAATTAAGAAAATAGCAGGTTTGACTGAGAACAGAGGAGTTGTATTTATCAAGGTAACATACTTTCTTGGAGGATGAAAACCACTCCCAATTTAATATTTGTGTGCTAATTATTACATATTCATTAGTTGCTGCTTTTGAAATGAACTCTATGGCAGAGATAACTATTTTTAACACTGTTATGAATTGTTGTGAATTGTTATTGATATGAATTGTTAACCCTAACCTAGAAATCCACATTTAATCATATGTACTATTCCACTTTCTTGTTGCTGGGTGAAATATTCAGCACTAAAATCCTAAACTAAAATAGATTTAATTTGGTTCTTGTTTTCAAAGGGTGTAGCTCATGGTAGGCTGGCTCCGAGGCAGGAGCACTGTGGTGGAAGGGCAGGTTGGAGCAAAGCCGCTAAGTTCGTGGCATCTGGGGAGCAGAGGAAAGAAACAGTGCTGGCAAGAAAGGGACCAGGGGTCACACATAGTGTCCAACAGTATGCCTGCATGACCCACTCAGGCACACCCAGAAGTATGTTCTACTAATTCCCGAGGCAGTTATTAATCCAGTCAGAGTGATATGTCAAGTTTGAACAATATTTTCTTTTATTATATTTAGCTGATTTTTAAAGGTAGATTTTCAAACCAAATGGCATTACATTTTGATGATAAATTTCTCAGATATTTTATTTCCAGTCCCTTTACAAAATGCCATTCTTTATACATAGTTATAGAAATTGATGTTTCACATAGGGATAATATTCTCTGTGACAATGTGACTATATGTTTAAGTGACAGATGGGCCAATTATGCTTAGAGTTAAGTGAAATACCAACAATATATACACAGACGTTTTACCTAGCTTTGAGTAACAGCAATCACTTGAATAATTTGCTACAATGCTAAAAAGTAATGTGAACAATTGAGAAACATAGAAAGATACTACCCAGTTCCCATAGCCAGATTCTTCAAAACAATAGGTTCCAGAAGAGCTGGAATTGATTTATGAGGCATTCAAAATGCTTACAGTGAATATACTTGCCAGATTTACAGGTATAGAGTTGGTCTTTAGCAATTAAGTTGCATGGCCGATTGTGGAGATTCATAAAATGGAGTTAGACAAAGTGCTGGAGAAACTCTTCTTTATGATAACGTCACACTTTCTAAACTGTCTCTTTCATTAAATTCTATGAATGATCTTCATTATATCTGTAGTGGATTGACAACTGGTAGTCGACTTGTAACACCAACTGAACTGAGTCGATGTGGTGCTGAGTGTGGATGGTCCACCTGATTTTTTTAAAATTTTATTTAAAGAGAGAAAAAAAACCAAACAAAACAGAATAAAGGGTACCAACAATACAGACTTCCAAGGAAAAAGGGAAAAGAACAATAAAAAAAAAACCACAAAGAAATCATTACTTGACAAATTACATACTGACATCTTGGAAATAGTTGTTCAAATTACATAATTAAAACATGTAAAGTAGACATTCAAACAGTGATGCTGTTAACAGTTCTGCTCCATGATCTGACAAAAACAGCAATATGGTCATCCATCTTACACACTCAAACATACATGCAAGTATATCAAAAGGGTAAAATTAAACACAACAAAACAGAACAAGGCAGGTCACAAGAAAGCAATATAAGAGACATAAATTTCAAAGCTAGACAATTGGACATACTCACTCTCTATCATATTGACACTTGTTTTCTTCCTAATAGTTCTCCATATTGTCACATACAGGGAGTTCACATGAAACAACATAGTATGGAACCGATCTGAGCAGGACAAAGAAAGCATTTCAGGTCTTCAAGACCAGACATTAGGGAAGCCAAGAATGGCTGTCATAGTGTCTCTCATTCTCTTCAATACAGCTATCCATACCTTCATGTGTGTTGAGCTTGAACAAAACAAAACAAGCTAAAATCACTTTGAACAAAGAATGATAGCATTGCTGGATTTCACATTGTGACATTACGGAGTCAGCAGTGGATACTGTAGTGTCTCTTTTTCTTCAAAATAGTTGTTCATTTCAACATGCATTATATAGTTGGTTCCTGTAAACTGTTTATAAGCTCTACACAAAAATAAGAGGACATAATATGGTAATCATACTTAGTTTCCTATCAACTTAACCAGAAGCCCTGTATAACTTCTGCTGTCTTATGACTGATCTTATTTGAATCTGGTTTGTTAGAGTGCTATCTTGTATTGACTGATTTTATTCAAATCTGTTATGATTGATAGCATCAAGTCTAAGAGTATAGGTGGCTACACTGAAGATGACAAGATTCACTAAGATACCCACTCTGGTTTGATTATTGCCTGCTTTTAAAGTCTTATAATATCTCCAATGCTTTGTTTTTATTAATGTTGTTATATACTGCTGAGACATCATGGTAACCATTGTAGATCACCTTGTATTGTGGTTTTATATGACTTTTTGCTTCATGCTTTTCTAGGAATTGTTTTGTTTTGTCTTGCTTTGTTTTGTTTTTCCCACTAAGACAGAAAGAATAGATATATACCTGATTATTTTTGCCCACAACATAAAAAGGAGAAATGGAGGGGAAGAAGTTTTGTTTGGTGTTGTTGGTTCTTCTGGTGCTGTTAGTTCTGGAGGAGCCAGTCATACTGGTTTTCCTGATACAGACTTGGCTGTTGTCATTGTTAGAGGAGCACAAGGTCTTGTTGCTAAGGATCATTGTGGAACTTTTCAGGGAAGCTCTGGTCCTTGCTTTGCGCATCACTTCCTTGCTCCAGTGCAGAATCCTCGGCAAATGGCACAGATCATTCATCCTGCTGGCACAGACTTTCTAGCTGACCTTTGGGCCTTCCCAGTGCAGATCCATGAAACAGACGGCATGTGTCATTGTTGTGGGGTCCAATTGTCATGGGCTGTAGGTCTTAAACTGCACTCATGCAGGATATTGCCATGGGATCCAGACCCTCAGATTGATTTTTTGGGTCTTTTGTGTGTGGCCAGATTTCCTTAACTTTCTCTTTGACTCTCTGGGTGACTATTATAAAATAATTTCATAAATTATTCATCTTGTATAAAATTGTTTACCTTGTAAACCCTGACTATGACAATATCCATATCAATGTTAAATAATAATAGTAAAATATAGTGTTATTTATGTAAAATACACATGTGATGATTTGGGAGGAAGAAGTAAATTTCAAGGGTCTTTCTGGCCTTATTTTTCTCATAAAGTCTTAAATCTATTAATAATTGATATGCTATTGTATTTCTTTCTTTTGCCCTAGAAACTATTAATTCTGTGATGAGATAGTTTACTCTATGTAGTTGTATGAAGAGTACATCAAATATGCCTTTGACTGTCCATCCTATTAGAAGATTTTTCACTGTTCTTGTATGGGAAAAGTATTGCTAACATGCATTTGTTCTTCTTATGAGTAGACTTCAATGGATCTAATGCCATATACATGTATATCCTGATTTTTTTCTATTTCCATTCAGTGTTTGGAAATGATGGATTTTATGTGATATTGAAAGGCTTAGCTCGACCTTATACACCATCGTGTGAAAATCTGACTGAAGAAAATGATGTTGTTTTTGAAGCAGACCTAAAAACCTATCCAGTTGCGGAGATTTTCCTCCGTCCAGATGACCTAATGGTAAGAAACGATGTTGCTTTTTCCATAAATCTATTGAACAGAAAAATCAACTTTTAACTTCAGTATATTTAGATCCAAATATATGCAGAGTGCTAAAGTAGTCAAGATAATAGATCCTTTAATTGGAAACGTGGTTAAAAGGTTTTGATCTGCAAAGCCTTTAACATCATACTGTGTACTGGCAGAGGCTGTATGATATAGTTGATCACCAAGAGAAGGTTGATGTGGCTGGTTCACTGAAAGAGGAAAGACACAGTTTATGATGATGTGGGTGAATGAAAGGATGACTTGAGGAGGGTACACAGAGCATGAATCTCGTAGAGTCATTCAAACCAAGTCAAGAGTGTGTGTTTCTCATGTTTACCTCAAGGGCAATGCTAAGGCAATCAATGGTTTGAATGTATTGCCATCAGAAATTTTTATTTGAAGAGTTTTTTGCCTACATGTATTATTTCATGATTATTATCTGGTCACATAACATAAAAGTCAATTTCTTTCTGCATCTCTAGACAGTATACATGGCGATTAGGTCTGGCTTGACTATAATAGTGACTAAAAGTCATTTCAGAGTTAAGGTGTCCAGGGTACTGACAGTAGAAAAGAGTTAAAGAAATGAACTGGGTTATTTATCATTATGGATTAAAGATGGGAAAATCAAGAACAAATATCAAGTTCAAGAATAATGAATATAGGATAAAATCAAGAATGATGAAGGATAAATTAAGACAGACCTATAAAGTGATCCTTCTATTTTACATGAATCAGTAATACACTTGGTCCATTTTTATGATAGGTATGGAAACGAATCCAATTCATCATATTAGTGATAACAGAGTATATATTTAGTGACATTTTAGTCCACTCTAGAAAAAGAATACCATGTTTGTCACAGTACCTATTAATTAGGAATGTTTCTTTATTGAGTGTGTAGTATTCAATATAATCTAATTAGATCCATTTGCTTTTTCAAATGGTTGAATTAGTTAATTAAGTGGCAATAAAATGGTCACCACTACTTCTTCATTCTGCATTAAGTCACTGACAGCAACATTCTTCTCTGTTATTCTGTTTGTAGTATAATACTGTTTTCATTTTGTTTTCTTGCCCAGGGTAGGGAAAGAGATAGAGAGAAAGGCCTTACATTCTTTATTGTGGCAGTTCTTACCAGAAAGGTCAAGGGCTTAATAGGAAAATTCCTTCCAACAACGAAGTGTCCACTCAAGTCATACTTCTAGGCATCATGAAAACTGTAAATAAGACCAGCAACATAACTCAATTTTTTAATGCATTCTACATGTTCCTTTGACATCATAGTTCATCACAGTGATATTTTATATGTGTGAAGGTTTAATGTCAGTATTTCTAATTTACAATTTTACTTCTTTCCATTTGATGGGTTAGCAGTATTCTAGGTGAGAGAAAATAGGTTTCATTCACCAGTGTCATTTTTCTAACAATGTTCAATCTTTTAACTTGATTAATTTTGGGATATTTAATAAGTTAGCTCATCAACTGTGAAAATAAAATATAATAAATTTCACTAATTTCACGCTTTTAGTATGCAGAATGATTTTTTGCCTTGATAATTTTTATAAAACTCACATTTGTATGATAATAGTAATAATAATACTTACTGTATTCCTACCCTCCTTGTCTTGTACATGTTAAGACAATGTCACATGCACAACTCTTACAGATGAGGCCCCTTGTTCTGCAGTCTCTCAAGCATTCCTACAAATCCACATATAACACACACACACAGACACTATTGTCTGAAGGCATCGGGATAGAAACAGAGGATCACTCAAGTGAAAGATAAGACGTTTTCCTTTTCCTTAAAGGAGCAAACAAAACCATTGCTATAAAAACAGAGGAAACAGTGCATGCTTAGGTAGGAGGTGTTGGCAACAGGCAGAGCTATGACATTTAAAAGAGGACCAAGTTCAGTGTAGCTCACGAAGGCGAGGAACATGCCATAAGTGAAGGAACCTGAGTTTTTCCTCTATACTCATACTGTACAGAATTCCATGTAATATTTCACACAGTGAAGGAGAGGCTAGTACTTTAGTGTCCTACCCCCATGATGTGACTGTACATAAAGACTGTACATAGTGTCTCTGATAACATCATTTTTCAAATCACGGATGGTGTACCCAAACCACATTTTATGGCTGCAGAAACATTAGCAGTTTAGACTTAGGATTCAGGTTCCCCATGTAAAGAACTGCTAATAATAACAACAACACACAGTATGTGAGTCCTTGTTTGTGTTGAATGTGGTTATCTAAAGCGCTGGGCAGAGTGCTGAGCATAATGTGGGAGGTCAGCTTTTAGGTACAGTTGCTGCTATTGTTGATGGTGGTTCTGTTTTTCATTTCATCCCTTCTTCCAATTATTACCTTCTGGCTTTCAGTGTTTCTTGTCAATACACTGCAACAGTCTCTCATCCTTTGTACACAATCGACCAACTACCGCCATTCACCTTCTGCATTGTTGCTAGAGTGACTTTTGTAAAACCCAAATATTATCATGTTGATTCTTGAATGTTTCAGTCATTTCTAGTCACGTATAACATTTCAGTTCCTTTTTCGCAGATTCCAACACCTTTCATGTTGTGCTTAACTTCTCAGCACAACATTTTTGCTAATAGTGACAAGTGAGTTGCAGTTCACTGAAAGTTGACATTTTCTCTATGTTTTTATGTTTTTTTTATTCCTTCCACCCAAAATGGAATGCTCCCTCAGAGGTTTCAACCTTCTATTAAAACTAATTAACTTTTATTTTCTCTGGGAAAGCATTTTCTCATTTTCACTGGTCCTCTGATGTATCTTGTATATGTATATAGTACTGTTAGCTTTCTTCCTGTGACTTTTTGTTTTGTTTTTAGTTTTTTGTTTTGCTTTCATTTTATAGTAAACTCAGTGAACGTAGTCTATGTATTATTCTTTTTATATAATTTATCCACTGGAATAGATTCACAAGTCATTTAGAATAAAGGCAGTGTGTGATGATGATTGAAAGAATAAACAAATAATGGAAATAGTTCAAATAGGAAAACAGTGTATAAAAGGGGAAGTCTTATGGACAGTGAGGAAACCCGGCCCATTGGCCTGAGAGGGCAGTCAAAATCATGTAAGTCATTTCAGTCAGGTTTGTATTTTGCCTTTTGATCCTTCTGGAAGAGCTCATCTTTGGTGAGGAACTGTAAAAGGCACTTGAGAAAAACACTGAATTTATTTTAGGAAGATTAACTTGGAAGTCTAACTTTTTCTCTAATGTCTTTTAGTTACTATTGTTTCCATGAAATTTGATGTCCTTAGTGCTTTAATATTTTGAGCAAATTTATAGTTTGATGTCAAAGCCAATGGAACCCTGCATACTTATTATATTGCTATATATAAAAGGATGCATTTTTAATAAAATTTTACAATCTGAGGAATGTCTAATTAACTTTTAAATTACAAATAAAACACCATCAGAATAAATTTGATATTCAGCATGAGTAGATTAAGATTTCTGGAGAAAGTCTCCATTTTTGCTACAATTTCTCTAAATATTTTTAAGAAAAATACTATCTCTTTTTGAAGAAATGATCACATCCTTTCTTTTTAGTCCTGTTAATTCTTTTTTAAAAAATATGACAAATGAGAATGTCATATTTTAAATATTCATCTGCTTTTTAAAAAACAGTAGTAAAATATTATATGACATATGTGTAAAAATCATTTTTGTAGTTGTGGGCAGAGTGAAATGGATTTAGATAAAGTGGCTCAGAAGGAAAATAAGAATTTGGGCAAAGAGGCTCTGGGGATGGTCTACATCAACAGGGTTGATTGCTTAATGCTGCTGCTTTAGTGTAGACATACAGAATTTGATGGGCTTTGTACATATTTTTCTATGTCTAATTTTATGGATTGGACACACAGTATGGAAGAAAGCATCCTGTGATAATTTCTAGAATTTTGCACAGAGCCTATTGGTAAATGTCAATTTACTGTCACTGGGAAGACAGAGGTGCAAGAGGATTCGGGAATGAACATTTAAAGTCATGATTTAGCCTTATTAAGCTTGATATTTTGAGATTATTTACCCACATAAATATGTTGACCATTTGCAAAGTGAGTGTAGAGTTTAGGAGTATCATGGTATTGAATAGCAAGACACTGACATATTGGCACTTTGCAGTACTAACAGACTGGGAGTGTTATTAAGCAATAGAAACATAGGTTGTGAAGGTAAATGGTAGAAATGTATTCTACAATTATTACACCCAGAGTTCATAATTTCATTTAGATTATTACAATGTCTTCCTAATGATTTCCATCTTTTAATACATAGTATATAGTATATATTGATTTCTGTTATTAAAATTTTCTGATGTTAAGTATGTTAAAACATTTGTTTTTCACATTTTAAGATACATTTTCAGTTTTTTAGCTTATACATTAAGCATACTTCTTTTCTTGATCTCCTGTGTGTTGTTTGCCTTGTTAATCTTTTCTCTTGGTCTCTTGTAAACATACTTGTTTCCAGTCATTCCAGCCTTCAGTACATATATTCATTTTCTTCCTCTTTGCATCACTAGAGATTGCTATTGAATCCTAAGGATGCAACAAAATGACATTCATGATTTCTGCTGAAATCTCAGTATGAGTTAATTGCAACCCTACCCTATTCCTCTTGTTTCATATCCTTTGATGTAGTCTAACATTTTATATATGATTTAACTTCAAGTTGGCTATTATTAATAGATACTTATAAAATATATTATTTAAATTTTTGTAAAAAGCTTTATGAATAAAGAAAGGTAAGAGAAAAACATACTATTAAGACATTTGCACACTATTGAGGAAAACACATGGTTAATTCATGTGCTCAGATAAAACTCATGTAACAGATATGAAAGAAATTCTCATAATGAAGGAAAATGTAACCCTTAAAATTAGAATTTCAGTCACATAGAAAAATCAATGTAAGGAAATATTCAGACAGGAAGTAATAAAAATAATACACCTTGAGAGGCCTATTTAGCTCTAATTATTAAAGTCTGTATTTAATAAGTTTATTTAGCATTTTAATTATTTTATAATCAGTAAAAGTTTTTATGGAAAAGCATGGAATAAGAAATGTGTATTTTAAAACTTACTTTTCATTGCTATGAATTATATAACTTAGTAGATAGAGGCTGGAGACAAAAATAACGAAGGATGTTACTGAAACGGTCTATGTTGAAGGTAATAATTTCTTGAGTGAGGCATTGTTATAGATTAAAAACTGGTGGTCAACTTAATGCCAGCAGAATTAAATCACCACGGTGCTAAGCATAGGTTTTCCACCTGAGGAAGGTTGCCAGCATAAATAGAGACACAGAAGGAGAAGTGAGGCATTGTGGGTTCTCCTACGTGTTGCTGTTTGATCCGTTGGTTCTGGAGAAGCTCTGGTCCTCACATCGAGCATTGCTTCCTGGCTCCGGAGAGGAAGACGTGTGCCACTTGGTCTCCAGGATGAACTCGTCACACTGGCTTCCTGGCATGTACTCGACTGTGCTTGTCATTGGAGGAGCTCAGGGCCTCAGTGTCGCTGAGGGTGGCTGTGGTGCTTTTCAGGACAGCCCTGGTCTTTGTTGTGAGTGTGACTTCTCAGCTCCAGCACAGAACCTTCAACCTATCAGCACAGCTCCTTCACCCAGCTGGCATAGACTTTCTAGGTTCCACCACTGGCCTGTGGGCCTTCCCTAAAGGGATCCATAAAAGACACTGGCATGAGTCCTTCTTGTGGGCTCTAGACCTCCAGTTGGACTCGTGGGAGGCACTGTCATGAGTTCTGGGTCTTCATCTGGACTCATGTAGGACATTGCTGTGGTTTTCAGGCCCTTGGCTAAATATTCTATGTCTTTAGCGTGGTGGGTAGATTTCCTGCACTTTCCTCTGTTAACTCTGGGTGACCATCATAAATAATATTACAAATTCCATGTCCTGATTTTAATTGTTCTCCTCACAACCCCTGACTACAATAGGAGTTGATAGACAAAAGTCAAAGAAGGATAGGGCTCAAAAATACCTCAAATTAAGTGACAAATGAATAAAATTGAGACAGTTTGTTATGTCTACATGATGCTTTTAAAAAAAATTTAGGGACTTTTTCTAAAATTTTCAATGAGGCAAACATTTTAGAATTTTTCTAGAATCTACATAGTGATACTGGGAATACTATAAAAATGCTAATAAACTTCTATAATTTATAATTAAATTGAAAAGAGATGTAATGAAGACTGATTGACTTAAATAGTAAACAATTTGTCCAGTTTGACTTGTTATAAAATTTTATGCCATGCTGATTTAAAATTTAAGTTCTTCAGTTTGCTTTAGCTATATAATATATGTATATATATTATAATGATCTCATACAATAGAATGTTAAATACCATTAAAATTGAAGTTTAATTCTGTTTATATATTTTTAGGAAGAAATATTCAGATTATATAATAGATATAATAGGTATAATAGGTATAAAAGATAATTAAGTATGCATTTAATATATACATACATACATTAAAGCATTTTTAAAACGCTGATATTTCTATGTGGTTGTGTTTATGTGTGTAGTGTGTAGTTTTCTTCAGCTGGGGAGATGAAAGGTACAATCTTCATATGCCTTTGCAAAGTTTAATTATTTTATCACAACTACTAATTTTAAGGTCAGATAAAACAAGTAAAGCACGATGTAAAACAGAAGCAATTCCATGGATCTTCTGCCTAAATTTTTTAATTCAAATAGCTTACAAGAGTATTATATTTGTATGTTCTATTTATAATTTTTTCCAATTTTTTAAGGGAATAAACAAATCAAATTTACGAAATTCCTTGTTAACATACACCTTGTTAATATATGTATAGTATTTTGGAAAGCATGGAATTTTCTTAGTTATTATCATTGGACTTTTACTTGTGAAAAGGTTGCATAATTATATTTTAAAAAAGAGACATAATTAAAATACAAAATGTTTAGATCTTCAGTATATACATCAGTTAATTCATCACAATGGAAAATTTCTTAATCACTTATCTGTATCTTCTTTTGTAGCATTTTTGGGTTGGCATAATAATAGTACAATAAATGAGTCACTTATCAACAACAGAAATTAATTTCTCATTCTGAAAATACTTAGTATCAAAGCTCTGGAAGATTTGGTGTTTCTTGCATAGCTGGACCTGTGTACTCATACGATGAAAGAGATACACTAGCTTTCCTTCTTATTTCTTAAGGATGCTAATTCACTAATTCTGAGATTTATAACTTCACACCTTAGTCATTCCCCAAAGTCATCAAACTCCTTGGAGATTAGGATTTCAACTTATCACTTTAGGGAAGACATCAGCCATTCCACTGCATACTATAGAAACTTTATCTGATTTTACATCTGATAGTATTTGGTTTATTTAAATTTTTCATATAGATGGAGTCCTGCATATGCAGTTTTGTGTTTGCTTTTTTTTCTTAGTACAATGTTTGTAATATTGTTGACTGTATTAGTAGATGCTATGTTTAATTGTTGAATAATAGCTAATTGTATGAATACAACATGTACATCCATTATTCCATTGGTAGAATCTGTTTTCAAAGGAATAGATATTCATGTAAAAAGTTTTTGTGATACATGTTTTTATTCTTCTAGGAAATATACCTAGTGATGAAATTGTTGGATCATGTGCATGAATCCTGGCTTAGTTAATTACTGGCTAGTTGGACTTGGATATGTTGCTTAGATTTTAAAAGTTCTGTTTCATTATTTTTGAGATAGATATGTTAATAATATTACTGACAATATCCTATGCATAGAGCTGCTTTGATGTTTAAAGATGATTCATGAAAGCACTTGCAAAAATAGGAACTTATGAATGTTACATTTTGTTTACTACACATTAGTGATATTATCCAAATAAATTTTTAGGCAATAATTAATAATTGAATTTTATGGAAAGAGTAGAAAGGAAATGCAAAAACTTTTTTGATGAAGTTCAGCATCTTTTCACACTAACAATTCTGGAATATTTAGGTATGGAAAGAATGTAACTCATCACAGTAAGGACCATGTCACCTTGGTGATATTTATTGAATAGAGAATGCAAAGTCTTAGACAGAATAGACAAGAAATAAAAATAAAAGGTATCCAATTAGAAATAAAAAATGTATCTGTTTATAGAAATTGTGGTTTTATATATAGAAAATCGTATGGACTCCCTCTCACCTCACCCCCCCAAAAAAACCCTGTTAGAACAGAGTTAAATAACATGGAAGGGCATAAATCAATGTGCAAAAATTAGTAGCAATTCTATAGACTAACAATACACAACCTGCAAAACTATCAAGAAAGTATTCCAATTCATTACTAAAAATATTTTTAATAAACTTGACCAAGGAGTAGGTAGGAGACCCATATATCGACAATTATGAAACACTGATGAGATAAAGTAAGGATGACACAGAAAAAGAACAGATACCTGTGTTCATTCATTGAAAGAATGTGTTGTGAAAAGGCATGGTAATGACATAACGGACACATAGATCAATGAAATAAAATATGGAGTTCAGATATAAAAAGCATGCATTTACTATCAGTTGATTTTCTACAAGCATACTGAGAATGAAGGATAGGAAAAGGATGGTATCTTCAGTAAATGGTATTAGGAAAACTGAAAATTCATTTATAGATGAATAAAATTTGACCTTTATTTCATACCATTTTCAAAAACCATTCCAAATTCCTGAAGGACTCACATGAAGCTTGTAAACAGTAAGCTTCTTGAGGAACTGATATTGATCTGGGCAATAATTTATTGGGTATTAGCCCACAAATACAGGCAACAGAGGTATTTAATTAACAAGTACGATTACAACAAAATCAAAAGCATCTGGACCCCTAATGAAACAAATACCACTATCAAAAGGCAAGCTACACAGTTGGAGAAAATATTTATAAATCATACATCTGACAAGTAGTTAGTATCCAAAATATATAAAGAATTCAAACTCAATAATATATAACCTGAAAAAATGGCAAAAGATCTTGGTGAATAGACATTTCTCAAGAATGTCCCTCTTTGATGTCTGAAGATATACAAATATCAAGCAGTATATTAAAAATGCTCAAAATCACTGATCATCATAGAAATGCACATGAAAACCACAATGAGACATCAGCTCTTGCTTGCTGGACTGTTATCAAGAATTGAAAGATAAGTGCTAGAGAGGATATGGAGAAAAAGGAATTCTTACACATTCTTGGGAAAATACATATTGGCATATTGTTAGGGAAAGCAATAAAGTTAACGTAAGCAGTTAAAAATAGAAGTACCATTTGATTTGGCAGTTTTGTTTATCTTTGATGAACATGTTTTTTTCATAACTTGCCTGTTTTGAATAAAGCTGCCTAAGAGAGTGAAGATTCCATCTTTTCTTAACTGATATCAGTCTTTTTGGATACTGAGGTCTGTGTTTTGTTTCACTGATTGTTTTGGTCTATGTTATATGTCATTGTCTTGTTTCTTCGTTAGTATAATGTTTCAGTGTGTGTGGGTGTGTGTATATATATATATATTTTTAAAACTGTATCCAGATTTATTAAAGATATTTCTCATAAACAGTCATGGTATTTCAGACAGGACATGGGCACATAATCATTAACAGTATACAACAACTTTTAAACTCCTTTTTTGGATGGAGTACCAAAAATCAGAAAGCCACTATAAAATCCAATGAAGTCTTCACTTCAGCCTCTGAAGTATGGAAAGTTTAGAATGAGGGTTGACATTTCACATTTTGCATGTCAACAACCTCTCACAAGCTAACCTTGATTTTCAGAAATGAAAATGTCAGAATTTTCAATCTGAAGATCTATAGTTTAGAAAAAGCAATCACTGCTCTTGTGGGACACTATCTTAATGTCACTGGCAAGTCCAGATTGCCTGACAGATTGGTAACATCAATTTTTGGCAATTGAGTCCCTCTAGGTCTCTGGTCTTAAGGTGGTTAAGTTCATGCTAATGACAGAGAAAAGAGGGAAGTAAAATGAACTTGGAGTTGTCCCATACCACATAGCATTTAAGGCCACATGTGACATCACGGAATTTGTCCTTCTTGGAACCAAGAGAAAGTTTCTCAAAGATAGCAGAGAAAGATGCTTTCCTCACATCAATCTAGCTTTTGGGGACATTGTACTAAGGACATATGCTCCTCCCCCCCAAAACAATGACCTGTTCTCTGTGATAACAATATAGTTTTTAAAAAATTCTGCATTTTTATAAAACTTGATTAAAAATTGAATTTTTAATAAAACTTGATTAAAAATTGAATCTCAAACTGCCCAGTCATCAAAGTACAGTTAGCAAAAATGCACACACTTCACTTGACATCTCCAGCACCTTCGGCTTTTTGTGCCTGGTCTGTTTTGGCCTCTCTATTTTCTGCAGGGTTGTTGCCGTCCTTGACACCAGATTTTGGCTTTTTACCCGGTGGGTATGTTTCCTCCCCTATTTACTGGGACCTTTTTAGTCTTGGGCTCTGGTTTTGGAGGATACGCTTCTGCAGACAACCTTGCAGATCTCTGTGGTTCGTCCTTTACCTTGGCTTTATCTTCAGCATCTCCTTCAGCCTTTCTCTTGGGCATGGTGGCGACAGCGGGACACAGGTGCTGGAAGCACGGTGCAGCAGTGCACAGCTTTGCTTGGTCGGGGCTCATTCTCACCTCTCTTTTTTCTTCAATATATTTTGAAATCAGATAGTTGATTCCTCCTCCTTGGTTCTTTTTGCTCAGGATTGATTAAGATAGATTATTTTTGTAGTTCCGTACAAATCATAGATTTGTTTAAATTTATGTGAAAAATATTAATGGTGCTATTGACAGAAAAAAAGCTAATCTGTAAATTGCTTTGGAGAGTATAGACTGAATAAAATAATGACATATACACAATGGTATAATGTTAATCCTGGAAAAACAAGGAAACCCTGTCATTTGTGATGATAGCATTGAACTTCAAGGATGCCATACTAAGTGAAGTAAGACAGCTACAGAAGGATGTGGAAGTTAAGAAGTCAATTCTTGGAAGCGATAGTAGAATGGGGTTAACAGAGACTGGGGTGGGCGTTTGTGGGTACTGAGAAGATATTAGTGAAAGTCTAGAGAACTTCAGTTAGTAGAAAGGAGTTCCAGATAGCTATTGTATGAATGACAGTTATATTTAGTAACAGTATTTTCTTGAAAACTGCTGAAATAGATTTTAAGTACTCAAACCACAAAAACAATTGTATAGAATAATATGTGTTATTTTGATTGAGACATTCCTCAAGGTATGTGTATTTCAAGTCATCATATAGAAATGGTAAATGTATGTAATTTCTATTTGTCACTTAACAAATACCTTTAAAAATAAAAAAAGAGAGAGTAACTTTTGGTAAGTAATGCATAAAGTATTGAAAAGACTGAATTTAAAATGAGTAGAAAGTAGATTAAAGAAGGCATTCACTGTGGTTATAAGCTGATTTAAGGAAAGAAAAAATCAGAATTCAGAAAATATTGCGGGTGTCACAGAATGTTATATGTGATTATATTAGAAAAGTCACATAAGGGAATATTTTTGAGGCAGAACAAAAAGAAATAGGAGAATAGAAGCTTTTGAGCTTGAGGCTTAAGAATTTTGGACTTTTCTAAGACTCTCTTTGAAACATGAACTTTGATTTATACTCACAATAACACTTAATGCAGCAATTTATAGTTGAAAGATTTGAAAGAATAGGAACTAAAGTGTAATCTTGTATATCACAATGAAATGGAAAGAATAATTGTGGGATGACTACTGTTGTCTCGGAGTGAAAAATTTGAGGGCATTAAATACACAATGATTCAAATCATAGTTTGTGCCTATGTAAATAAAAAGCAAGTATTACCCCTGCATAAAGTTAAAAGATGATGCTTGCAATCATTTGAGAAACCATAATTGTACCATAACCACCTTCATTAACACATAAGAAGTCAATAGTTTTACTTTTTGTAATGGTATAGATTTGGATAAAAAGCACAGCAATAAAAAGCACATGTTCATACTTTAATTGCTTGCTGAATAAATTTAATTGTTGATATTTATATTAATTATCATATATTATGGGAATAAATTCCATTTCAAAGATCTCTTTTATTGCTTTATGTCACTTACTGGTTATACTGTCAATAAAAAAACTCTGTGAAGGAAAAAAGGGTGAAAGGAGGGAATTTAGAGAAACCAATGTGCTGCATACATATAATTAGACGTTTATATTTTCTTAATTTTTAGGGCCAATATTTTGTGTAACTTGATAACTGAACTATTAAAGCCCAAATTTTCAATCTCCAAAATGTAAAATATGCCAAGTCTGTGTTATAAACACAACCAATACTTTTTAGTTGTGGGCAATTAAACTATGAGTATCTTATGTAACTTAACTTTGTCAGGTAGAAATATTAGGAGGAAGTATGAAGCCTTTATAAATACTTGCTGTCACTGGAAAGCATGAATCATCTCATAAAGAAGTTGCCTAGCAATTTCAACTGTAGATACTGAATAAAACTCAACCAATAACTTAAAGCAAAAATATATTCCAGTGTTAAGATCTTGATAAAGCAATTGGAAGTTCTGAAGAGCAAAGGCAAAGTCATGTTTAAGGACCAATTTTTCAAGATATCTAGCCACTATGCCTCCATTATGATAATGGTGCTTCTTCCGTATGCCATTCCCACATTGTCTTCGTTCTTTTTACTTGCTTGTCTGTCTCCAATATTCCTCCAATATGCAAAGATTCCTTGTGAGTCTGGCCTACTAAATCCCTTCCATTCCTTCTCCAGTTCACTCATACACTATTTTGAGCAGCTCTCTGCCGGGATGTGGTCTCCCAAATCTACCATCCCAACCCTCTATACCAAGGTGATTTCCTTGAAATCAGGGAATCTAGTATCAATAAAGCATTTTAAACTGTTCAATAAGAATAAATTAAATTAAATTAAGTTTAATTTAATTAGCTAGAGCCTTCAAAGTATCAAAGATAAACTGTGAAATGAGTTTTGATTCAACTAAGCTGTGAATGAAAGAAGATTTAATCCACATTGATTAAATGTTCTTGTCTCATGTACCACATTTATTCTGTCTAAACGGTCATGTTTAAAATATATGCAGTTATTTTGTTGATAAAGTGAAATGTAAATGTTAAATATTAAATATTTAGAAGTCTATAACTTAAAAAGTAAATGAGAAAATATTTTTGCTATAATGGTAAATTGGAAAGGTAATATCTAATTGTCATCCCAAAATTAAACAAATTAATAGAGATAGCATGAGATATTGCTAAAAACTGAAGATATTTCTTATCATTACCATATATAGTGTCCTTTGTTTTTACAGAGTTAAAATGTATGTTATAACTCAACATAAATATTGTCACATTAAATTTACTATTATTTGCAAGTAAAGAGTAGCTATACTGTGTGTAATGTTTTTATAGCTCTTTTATTATTGAAACCAATAAAAGAGATACCTATTGATATATAGTAACTTTATCTATGTTTTTCTAAAAACACTGTAAAATGAACACTGTAAAAACACTTACATATAAGCAGTAAATTCAGATATATTTCACTTCAAAAAATACACTTAATGGTATTAAGCATTCAATGAATATTTTCATATCTATTCCTATGTTTATCTCACAAAGCTGTTTCTCATTTGAATACTTGATTATCTATGAAAACACACAATGGGTTCAGGACTTCTTGGGAGGCTGATGCAGGAGGACAGCTGGAAGTTCAAGGTCGGCCTGGGCTACACAGTGAATTCAAGACCAGTCTGAACTACACAGTGAGCGCCTGACTAAAAAAAAATGCTGTTATTTATCCCACTGTTTTAAGTAGTACACTTACAGAGCCTAAATAATTTTAAGATTATGGAATTTCATTATTAATTATTTAAGACTAAACTTAGAGAGAGAAAAATAAGTGTATTTTCTGATGTATGGAAATTTTTATGTCTTCCATGAAAATTGTTTCAAAATTGATGCATTTAATTTACTACTGTTTTCATTTTTTTTTGCTTATTAATTTATGACATCTTTGAGTATAGGAGTAATTTAACTTTTTCTATTATATGTATTGCAAATATGATCTTCCAATACCTTACATTCTTAATTAGTCAAATAAGTTAGTTTCTACTTTGAAGGCATCTGATTGAAACCACTATGATTTGATAAAAAACATGTTTTGAAAAATATTTTTAATGTTTCTATCAATGTTATTTTTACATTTAGAGGTTTGAAGATCTAAAATATATTCACTACATGTAACTGTAGTTTTCAATTATGTTTCTTATTGATCTAATATGATCTAATAAGATCTAATTTATAAATAATTTTACTTCAAACTTTGATTTTCTTTTAAATTGGAAATTTTAAAACACATGTTTAAATGATAGTTGTATCATTACATTTTCTATCATAAATTTGTTTGCTTAATGTGTCAGTTTGGATTAAAATGATTCAAGTGAAAATGGGATTTTTTTAAAAATGAGATTTTATAAAATTTAATTTTTATTGTACAGGTATTAAACCCAGGACCATTGTACTAAGTTATGTCCCCAAGTCTTTTTTATTTGGAGACAGGGTCTCACTGAAAAGACATGTTGTATGGGGTGGACTCAGATTTGTGATCTTTCCGCCTTAGCCTCCCAGAATGATGGAATTATTGGGATGCAACACTGCATCTACCTTTTGGAATTTTACATTGTTTTAAGGGTTTTTTTTAAACCTGAAGTAATGACATCTTACAAATGCCATATATTAAATTTTGTTTTCTTCTAATTATTTTGATAAATTATTATTTAAATTTACTTTGGTAACTTTTGTTTTCCTATTAATAGCAATATTTATTATGAAAAAATTACTATTGAGTGATTACAATATGCCAGCTTCATTTAAGTCCTTCAAATTCTCGAATTGTTATATCCTACTTTCTATTCATCTTCATGAAGTTTTCTAGAACATCAACTTTAAGATTTTAGTTTTCTTTGCTTGTTTTTATGTGATTCTATGGAATTCTCCACTATTTTAATTTTTAAGCTTTTCTAACAAACACAAAATGATGAAAAGATATCAAGATTGTTTGGTAATTTTTGCACTGACCAACATGTTTTTCAGTTTTTCTACCACTTCTGGGATAAGACTATATATATATAAATATATATATATATATATATATATATATATATATATATATATATACTTTATTTCCCAGGTCATAATTTCTATTATATCCTTATGTTATGGATCATACTAAGAATGAAAAACTTGGGATTTGCAGAAACAAAAAATAGATGAGGTCAATAACTATACCAGAATATTTTACATCAAAATATTGATGCTTTGAATGTAGTCAGTAACATGTTGAATTCAGAGTAATTCTTTCTTTTGCAGTTGAAAGCCATTTCAGTAAACTTGGTTAGAAAATTTCTTTTGGTTTCTATATCAGTTAAGCCTTCCAATTATGTAATCTAAATGGCTACTCATAATGATCTAAATAAAATTTATTTAAAACCTGGAGGCAGATGCCTCAGGGACTTGTTAATTTAGAGATACAACACTGCTACCTGGATGGAAAGGCTGCCCCATCTTTCCTTTTTGCAATCCTGGATATCTTCTGCTGACCATCCAAATCCTCAATTGTTGTCAGTCTTCCAGGCATGGAATAGAGGATGGCATAATGAGTGAGAAATCACTTTCACAAACTCTACAAAAGATAGATTTCTGCTGCTATTCACTTGCCTACTTGGATGAGTTTTATGTCTATTTTTCAATTCAAAGTGAACAGAAATGAGCATGATCACCAATATTTGCTTACAGCAATCGAATCGATATTCATTCCTAAAGGCTTGGTCCATGATCACTGGGCTTTTCCTAGCCTCAGGCTTGAATGAAGTCCCAGCTTCTATCTGCAAGCAAAAGCAGAGGAAAGCACTTGTATTGTGCTCCCCGCAGCAGACTGTTGAATTTGGCTGTAGTAACAGAATCATCTTCCTTAGAAACTGGATCAACTCCTGTCAGGTATCATTTGGCATTTGTGCTATTCAAATGTCGTGGGACTATGAAAACTACACATCCATAATTATGTTCCATTGCACTACTATTTTAACTCTATTCTTTAACAATTTTAGACTCTCCATCATCAACAGCTTTGGGTACAGCATATCATCCTTCTAATGCTACTTGGCTTTAGGTTATTCATTTCCTATGTCATGAAGTATGGTTCTTTAAAACACCTATAAATTTATATATTAGATTATATATGAACATATATATGTATGTATGTACTAGTTTTCTTGGAATTACATACTTTTTGAGATATACGTATAGGCAAATTTGAAAAATATAACTATAGAATCTATCTTAATTATTATCTATCTAATGGGCAGACCTATACATTCCCACATAAATTGACAATATTCAATGTTTTTGATGTTACAACAAATACATAAGGACATTTCAATTATATTGTTTCCAGTAGCCCTCCTGACATTGTTTTCTATTTTTGCAAACTTTTATAATCAAAATTATTTTATTATTCAGATAAATATAATTCAGTTGTGGCTCAAAATGGATTAGGCTTTATATGGGAAAAGAAAATGCTTTTTATTTTTTTTATTTATATGAAAATAAACTGCTTTCTTTTATATACAGCACTCTCAAGTGTGTTGACTAGCATCAAGCAATAACTGATTCATAATACTTTGTTATTAAAAAATGAATTATATTTATATTTTAATGATTAATTTTATGAAAAAAGATAATTTTGTCTAGAAACTATAAAGTTCTTTATAATCAGAGGAACAATTAATTATTTTACTAAGACTGAGTTAGCACAAACACATAATTTATTCTTTCATAGTATTTTAGTAATGTTAATTTAATAAACTTAAATTAGCACTCACTTAATGCCATGTGCTGACAACTAACTAGTATAACAATAAAATTGTTATACTAGTTAGTTGTCAGCACATGGCATTATTGTTGAATGCAATATTGTTTTTTCTTTCATATTTATAATCTAGTGCACAATTTTTATAAAGTTAAGATCACTGTAGCAGCTATATCAAAACTTATACTTTCTTCTTGCCTCTAAAGAGTTTATAATAGAGTTAGGGCTCAATACCTATATATATGTGAATTGTTTTGATTTTTATTGTGCTTTGTTTTGTTTTGAGGCAGAGTCTCAAACAAAAGTCACTAGTCTGTAGTCCAGGCTGGCCTGGAACTCACAGCAATTCTCATGCTTCAGCTCCTGAGTGCTGGCATTACAGGTGTGTGCCACCACACCAAATTACATATGCAAATAGAGTTCCGAGTATAAATCTCTGTGTGTGCACACAGGTAAGATACCGAGGTTTGAATCCAGCAATGCTTTACCACTGAGCTACATCCTAAACCTTTTGTTTTTCTTGTCATTTAATACATATATTTGAAAATTTAAGATTTTTTAAAACTCTGTAAATACAATAGCTTCTTAATGTACACTAAAATGAATATCTGTTTTTCTAATTTTTGAGCATTCGATATCTGCCTTTTCCTTAGCTATTCTGTGCTTGGAAAGAGAAGCGACTGAGTCAATGGAAGTGATGGAGTCAGACTACCCACCTTTTAATATTGTTTCTGGCTCTCAAGGTCTGTGCGACCTTGAGAAATTTACTTTATCTCCTGTGTCTTATTTTTTAAATGTCCAGAATAACACTTTAATGATGCAGTGAGTTAATATTTGTAAAATCCTAAGCACAATGCCTAATATTCTGAAGGCATTTTATGCCATTACCAAATAGAATAAGAAAATAAACAATGTCACAAGATTTACATGTGAGTAAAATACTTATTTTTATAACATTATCAGTAACTATAATAACATAATTTCAAACTGTGCCCATGACCAAGTGAAAAAATAAGCAGTAATTTGAACAACCATCATCTATATAATTCCAAGATCCTAGCTGGCTCTGCCATCAACCAACTATGGACACTTGGGTAGTCCCAAGGTGGTCAGCCTTACCCAGTTTTAGATGCTGGACGTGTTGATATAGGTAAAGTGCTAGCTAGTGCAGGTGTATCACATTTGCCAATAGCTTATTTGTTTTGCAACAAATTCATCCCTTCTTTCCCTCTTAGGATGTAAGTTTGGTCACCAACATTTCTCTAAGTTTAAAGATTCGAAAGGAAAAAAGTCCTTTTGTTATTTGATTCTATATGGCAAGTTTTTTGCTTCCACTAGCACCATAAATCTTTAAAGTTTTCTTCTGAGATGCTTGACAGCTTCTGAAAACACAGTAATAAATGCTTTGAAATTGGTTTTATGTTTCACTAGAAGTTTCTCCAGAATATGGCCTTAAATATCTTCTGTTTTCCTCTGGAGTCACTTGATTCATACCATTTGTTCAAGCAACAACCTTAATCTTTTATTTAAATGTACATTGACATTTTAGCTCACTCCTAAGTGGTTTTTTGTTAGTGCTTTCAAACTATACCTCTTTTTACTCTGAAAGTATTTGAATTTAAACCACCAACTACTTAAAATGTATGATACATTTAAGATATTTGGTCTCCATCTGTGCATACAGATTCATAGTATATTTCTTTGTATAAAAAGACTGCATAAGTATACATTGTGTATAGATAGTCCAGGAAGACTAACACTATTTTGTTTTTCACCAGAGGACATGGTTTAGCATGACAAGTACTCCCTTGATGACTTAAGTGTTCCTAATGTATCAGGCACTGCCACAGGATTGGAGAGGACACTTGGATGTCACAGGCCTGGAGTATGTGCTTCTATCTGAGTTGATTGCAAGAGATGCAAACACATTAGCCATAGTCCCATAATTATGTTCTTCCCTAATAGATTCCTTTTTAAAGCACAATACACATGATGACTGAATATTATGGTTTTTTAGGTTATTGTTTTAAAAAGTTTGAAACATAGCATAAAAGCAGATCATGTTTAACAATAGGTTCCACTTTAAGAATTTTACCTTTTAATTCTTTTTCTTTTCTCATGGGATATTTGGATTATGTGTCACTTGACTGGCTAGAGGGTGCCCAAAAACTTGATACATACTTTTTGATGTGTCTGGGAAGTTGTTTCTGGAAGAGCCTAACATTCGAATCAGCAGACTAAGTAAAGATCTGCCCTCATTCATTTGACTGGGTAATGTCTCATTATTGATGGCTTGAACAGATCAGAAAGGTGGAGAAAAAGTGAAGTTCTCTCTGAGCTGGAATACACATATTTATCTGCTTTGGACATCAATATTAACACAAATACCAAATCTTAATTTGAGCCCGGGCAGTACATAGCGTACAGAGACAGAGAAAGCAAAACTATACATACACATCAACATAAAAAATCAACTTTGGATCACAGATGTAATTTTTGAAAGAGTTCATATAATTACATAATTTAGATGATTCTGTTATACTGTTTCTTCATGACATCGTGATGGCAGCAGTTTTTGTTTTTAATAAGAGATCTACAGAATTAAACTACAAGTATATTTAAAATCAGGAAACTTTTGTTCATACAAAGACACCAAATAAATGAAAAGATGCACATAAAATAGCCATAATTGCAATATAACTGATAGAAGATTAATGTTGGGAATATATTATGATCTATAAATCAAGAAGGGAAATATAGTGAAGAATACAAAATACGTATTGGTCTTTATAAAACAGAAAGTGTGAATTTAGGACTTGGCCAATAGAGAGATGTTCAACCACTTTAGCCATGAGAGAAATATACAGTAAATATGTGCACATAACAATAAATGAACATAAGAAAAATGAATAGGAAAAATATTTTTGCTAATAAATGGGAAATATTTAAAACACAGACAATCTATAATATTGGAGAAGTGAAATGAATATGGCAATTACCTATTCTGGTAAGAATATTATTTAAAATTCATATTTGGAAAATAATTTTGCATTAGATGTTCAGTGACTAAAATAGACTAGCAACTTTGTTCTTAGATTTATATCTTAGAGAGTCATAGTGTCTTGAATGAGGAGACATCTACACCAACACTTACCACCATTGTATTTTAGCCAAATACTGATAAAACCACAACTGATCATCAACAACTGAATAAATAAATAATTTGAATAGAATCATACAGCATAAATTATTTCTCAAAAACATTGTTCAGCAAAACAACCTATAAATGACCATTTTAATATTAACTTATCCAGTGTTAGTAAAAGGTAAAATCATATGGCAAGTGAAACCTTGGGTCACAAAGTGAGTTGTTCTATGATTTTTGGGGCCGGAGATTTAGCTCAGTGATATAAGTGCCTGCAAAAGATGACCACATTTGTGTTTGCGTGAGAAAGATGGTTGAGGCTGTGTTTGTCACTGAATGCAAAGATTGTAAACAGAAATAAAATTTTGTCAAATGCTTCTGTTTGCAAAGCATATTGTTTCCAAACAAAAGAATTCCTAAACACCAGCACTACTCTATTCTAGGACTACATTAAAAAGTGTTTAAGATAAAGTTTAAACAAATATAATAAGTAAAATAATGGCCAACTTTATCTAAATGAGATCAATTTAGTTTTGTTAGCCAGTGAATGAGGGCACAGGAGTTCATTTCTTATCACTTTTACGCTTTCAATTCATTGATGGGTTCAAAGCAGTCTATGCAATTATGAAAATAGACAATATAGTTAAGAATAACATATGTTTTAGTTAAGGACAAGAAAAGTCCAAAACGTAATTCAAAGTGCTTAACTATAGGTAAAAAGGTAAATGTGAAATACTTTTCACATGAAATTAGGCTGACACAGATATTTTACTTTATATCTGAGCTTACTCCATTGAATCTTCTTTATAAGAACACATTAAATTTGAAATTAATCTATATATGAGCCCTTGAATTCAATATTATGTGAAGGAAATGTTCGTTTTAAATATGAAGTCAAGAATACTGTTTCAGGTTTACAAGAAAAAGAATAAAGCCTTCTATATAACGCTAGTAAAATATATAATCTTCTATATAAAATTCAAATTACACCAGAATTTTAAATAAATTAGCAATATAACAAATGAATAATGTTAATATTTTAAAGTAATTTAGGTTTTATAACTATAATAAGCTAATGAACATATCACGAGTACTTACGTATGAAGATATAGAGTGTCTTATTCAACAAATGCTCCATTAAGTTTTTATAAGTTTTACAAGTTAATTTTTTAAAGTTTATGATTATTCAAAGTAGACAAAACGTTTTTTAATTGATACTAAATTTCATAGTAGTATGTATACATATTTCTCAATTTTAGTGCTTACTTTTCCTTAATTTATATACTACTTATATTCTTTGCAGTATGACATATAAGTGTGGAAGAACAGTTTTACTAAATGGTCGGCTGGGATGATTCCCAGTGAATGAATGGTAAAGTTCCATAATCAGAGATGAATTTTTCCTTAGTAATAGAAAAATAAATTTTTCAATAGTGATTTAAAACCTCCTATATAACTTGTCAGCAGTATTGAGTATACCAATTTTAGAAAATTATAAAATATAACTTATTTCATAAATGTTATTTTTTAGGGAATTAGTTTGTTTTGAAATACACATTTCATTGTCTTAAAAATTGAACATTTCCATATCAAATTCATGGAGTGCTGAATCAGGTTGGATGACTCTAGAAATTCAGGTAGTTCAATTAAGACCAGCAGAGGCAGGAGTAATTGTATCTTCGTAGTATAAAGTCATTTCCTCATATCTACATTAACAGAAAAAGGAGTCTATTGTTTCAGTCACTGCTAAAGGTTTTCTTTCTCTGTTGCGTTAAAAAAAAGTTGAATTTAAAAATAAATACAAAACAGAAGAGAGTTCTTGGAATTTGCCTGAGACTCCATTCATGGCTATCAGCTAAGCTGTGCTCATGTGTTAGTAAGATTCAGGAGCCTGGTAGTTTACAAGAGTTTATGCTGTAGATAGGATCATACACTTATGACAGGATCATGTTTTCTGTTCATTCTCAAGGTATTGTTTCTGGAAATTTTACTTTTCTCTGCTGACTTACTCCCTGTCCCACATTCCTAGAAATGTATTTAATATGAAATAAAAAGTTGCACCTCTTTAAAATATTTTTAAAAGAATTTAATTGATAAAAAAGAATATACCAGCAAAGAAGCAACTGATATTTAATATCTAATGCATATGTGTAGTCATCAGTGTTAACTATTCATGTTACTTTCATTACTAGGTGATTCATGGGAATGGTAGAGACATTGGAAGTCCTCTGTTGCTAATTTATTAATATTAGTTGATTTGCTTAACAACTCCAATGAAAATACGTATATTTATCTTTTATCTTTTTTCTTGCATGATATTCTTTCCTTAATAAAAACTTGTCCTCTCTCTCTCTTTCTCTCTTTCTCTGTCTCCTCCCTCATCTGTCTCTCATCAGAATCAGGAATAAACCCTCCATAACATCTTTTCCTATTACAAAAACTAATTTATATTGAAATTTCTGGAATTCCTTACCAGAATCTCCTTCCTTTTGAGGAGACCAGGTTTGGATACCATTGTCTGTTTGTTGCAAATGAATCCATTGCTGTCTTCATATGGGAGTGATAAAGGCAGACAAAACATCCAGACAGTTAAAAGAGATCTTCTTTTAAAGATACTCAGTCACTTCCACCTACTGCACACTCTGCTTTTAGCTATGACAAAATAGTTCACGTCAGACCAATCCCCCTACTGAAACAACTATGAAAGTGGAATAAAATCAAATAAGGGTTTCAAACTTTTGGAGAGTGATCAGGGAAACTGGAATTTGAGCCATTACAATTCATTGTTCTGGGGCACGCATTTTCTGTTTTCCTTAGTGGCATTTACCAATTTGTAAGCCTCACAGAGATGATCAATTGGACAGAAAACAGTAGGTTAGAACTTTCAGGGAATAATTTAACATTTTAAAAGAAAAGATCCGTTTTGAACTCATTTGTGTATCCACAAAAATAATAACATAAGAAAATATAGTAAATCAAGAGAGAACTTGATAGAGCAAAAAAGAAGCAAAATACTTCCACATTATAGTGGCTAATTTTAACAGACACCCCTGAATAACTAATAAAGAACTAAGCGACAACAAAAAGATCAATGGATAAAAATTTCTGAGGAACACAGTTAACAAACTCAATATGTATTTAATGTTACAAACAATACATTTAAAACATACCTTCTTTTTAACTGCATATAGAAAATTTGTAAAAATAAGATCTCTTAAAATATATTAGGGCATAACTCTCAAATTTCAAATCACTGGGTATGCTGTGTAATATCAGTAGGCTTAAGCAAAGAATTAGATAAATTCTGTGCCAAATTTAACATTTGACTAGTAGATTAAGTTTTACAACAAATGTTTTCAAATCTAAGATTATTTGGTTAAAATATTACTAGTTTTAAAGCAGCACAAAGAGTTGATTATGCAATCCAGATTCATTTCCTACTAAAATCTTCCTATTTAAGAGTAACAAATTTCTTTATATTCCATATTTGAAGACTAGTATTTTATTACTTCACTAGTTTTTTTTCAGAGAGCCTTTATCTATTAGAGCATTGCATAAAAATAATTTATTTGAAATTCTGGGAGATGACTAAAATGACTGGGGTGATGAGAGAAATTCACAAACTAGATGGAAGTCAGATAAGCAAATAATAGTTATTTGCAAAACCTTAAAAGATGATTTTCCTATAATCTAGGTTTGGAATGAATATACATAAAAAATTCTTACTGAATCATACAAACTAAAGTCTCAGAGAAACAAATGCAGTAGGTCCCAAGAACACTGGGACCTCATATCTAGGTAGTCTAACTTCTCTTTCAGGTATCACCAATTATCCTCATCATCAACCAAGTTTCCCGTATGTGTGTGAAACACCATTAAATGTAGCATCTTCCTGGCTGTGTTTTCTTAAATATCATTCTTTGGTTATGAGAATGCTCTTTCAACAACCAGAAGGTTTAACAGTTTTGAGGGGAAGTTTAACATTTTGCTGTATGGAAGTGTTCATTAATCTTTTTTTTTTGAAACACATCATTAAGAATACAATGCAAGATAGAGAAATTTATTCAAGAAAAACAGTTAGTCACAAATCATCACAAACTATAGCATAATATATTGGGATTTTGAGTTTTCCTGAAGTATAGAGTCTATCCTGGGGCCAGGTTATGAACTTCTGTTATAGAGAAGTTTTTTGGTTTCTCTGTCAGTTCAGCCCCTTAGAGAGAGAGGGAAAAAAAAACGTTCTTTCAGATTTAGAGCAAGACCTTTCCTTGGTTTAAAAATAGCATCTCTAATTTTAGTATTGATCTTATTTAATATGTAAATGCCTGGAAGCTAGGAGCAATGAAAAAATAATGCAAGAAGAAAAATTATAGTTACAAAATCTCCCTTTTTTTCCCAAAAAGTTTATTTTTTGTGAGAATTGGAAGCTAATCTTGTCATGATTTTATTCAAAATAAACTTGCACAGATTTTCTATCTCTTATTGTTCAAAACAGATTACTTGGGTCATACATTATTATAGCAATTTTTAATAATTTTAAGCATGTTAATACATCATTTCTCAACAAAGGTGGACAACAACTTATATCTCAGTTAAATGACCTGAGAAAAAAATTTTCCTTTAGTGTAACTCTACCAGCTGTCCCCGTCAGATTGTTAGACAATCTGATTGTCTAACATCTTCATCGATGATGTACAGTAAAAATCTGAGAAAGAGCTCAAGTCATTTGAAAGGTTTTACATGTAGAACTTTCTGATTTAGACTTTACTGTATTTATCAAGAATTTCAGAAAATACTAAAAGTATTAATTAGACAACAATAACTACCTTCAATGTCCAGAAGTAATAACTATAAGCTTCTGATACATATCATTTAAGGCATTTTATGTACCCACATAAAATATCAGGAGAAATAACACATGGGTGGAAAATAATTCATCGTGCTGTTTTGAAATTATATGTTCCTAAAAATTTGCAAATGTAATATATATTGTCTACTGTCATTGGAAAAATGCAAGAGAGTTTAAAGGAAAATTACCACTATGCCATTTTAGCTCCAGTTGTCGCCTCTAACATAAGAATCTGAATAGCCTACTATGCAGGATTCCTCTGATTTTTGTAAATAAACAATCACATGTACTTATATAGAATGTTCTTTATCTCATTGTTCATTTATAAGAATTGATTTTAACATGCATTTTCACTAATACTTTTTTAGCATAAGAATTACTTCAGACTGAGATATATATATATTTCACTAACTTGTAACACTATGGTTTAGATTCGGCTATAGCTTAGAATTGGTTAAATAGACAATAAGTTCCATAGTTGGACATCACTAAAAAATATTGCAGTGAACTTAAAAATGCCTTTGCTTCTATAAAATTAATTCCCAGGAGATGGTTTTGTTGGTGAGATATTGCATGATTTTTTTCTTTACTTTAATGAATATTGTCAGCTAATTTCCAAGGATTACAAGATTTTAAGTGCACAAAGAGTTTTGTATGGTATCTCCCCAGTTGCATATGTCATAGTAATATAAAATTTTCAATGTGATAGATTAAAATATGTGGGACTATAACATTCATTATATTTTTATCTCTCTTAATAAGGATATTTCTTAAGTGTTGAATCATCTCGTTCTTTTGTTTAGAAAATGGTTGTGTTTACTTTAATATTTTTGGTTCTTCTAATTATTCTTTTTGGTTTTGCTTCTATTATTTAAGACAAGGTTTCATTTTATTAGATATTTGAGGTGTTATTACTTATATTTGCCATGTTTATAGCAAATATCTTTTAACTCATTACTTTTTTGTTATTGTGCTCATTTTGTTATCCATTAATCAAGTTCAAAACTCTATGTAAATAAATTTGCAACTTGAACCAAGAAAACTTGTTTCTTTTTACTTTCTTAGTCTCAGAACATAAGGATTATCAAATATCCTAATTCTGTATACCTGCTCTTATCTCCTGAGTCATTGTTGTAAAACCATCTTAATTTTCTCTTACTTTAAGGATATTTCATAATACTGATTCTTACTTTATTGTACATCAATGTTATTTACATTTGCCAATATTTGATTCAATTCTTTGCACTATTCCTACTTAGGTTCAATATTTTTTTATCTGAAATTCATCTCATTGTAATGTTTTCACATGATGTCCACAATTTACCCTTACTGTAAACTGCTATTTTAGGTAAATATGGAATTCTAAATATATAATTTAAAGCTATGTTTCTTGAACAGCTATGACTACATTTACAAAATGAAATAGAAATTTTATAAATATAAATTATTTTAAAATTGGTTTAACTGAAATAGTTATAAAAACAGTATTCGATGTTGATAATTTGACAATGGTCAATATTAAAGAGTCTGATACAGGTCATGAATTTAAGAAATAGCTTTTAGAATGTTACTCAAAGTCATGACTTCAGCTTTCATAATGAATTTTAGATAATTCAGACTGAAAATATATGCACAAAATGTCTAGTTGAAATTCATATCTAACAATATAATAAAGAAAGGAAGGAGAAGAGAAAAAATTAAGGAAGTATATTAAATCCTGAGCAGGCATACAAAACCACACAGATCTCTAGGTTTTGTGTGATTCTACATTTAAAAGAGTAGTCTTTTGTTCTCACGTCTCTAAAATTTACATCTGTTACTAATTCGGTATCATTTTTTTGTTTTCACCCAAATTTTCTATTAGAAATATACTGAATGATCTCCATCCACCTTCCAAAGCTATTAAATCTTCCTTCTTAGTTTTATTCTTTTTATAATTTAAATATCATTGAAGATAATTTTCTCATTTTATTGGTATCAATTATTTGATTAATTTTGATCTTTAAATCAATGTGTCCATTGGATTTTATTTTCAATAATTTTATTTATAAAAATCCTTTTTCTTTTCTAAAATATTGCTTTTCCTTGCATCATGTCACTCTCCAATTTATAGTGTATATATTTAAATGTGTATGCAGCTTCTTTTAGTTTGTACGTTTTCTTTTCTATTTGTCTATTGAGTTTCCCTCATCTAGGCTGTAGTTAGTGACTTGCAATGTTTTTCTTCTGATTTTGCCAGGAGCAAGAACTTCTTTCCAAGGGAATTCATTTTCCTTGAATTTATATATAAAGTTTAAAGTTTTCACTTTCCTGGATCCTAAGAGTATTACCAATTACATAGCAAACTTCGTATCAGTTTTTGAGCTCTGAGTTCTTTACTATCTGCAAGTGCATACTCTGTACCAATGTATGTTGCAGAACCAAACTTTGAATTTGGTGAACAATCTGCCCAGTTGCAGAGCTAGAAGGCAAGGTTCATAGATTAGTGGACCACATTTTCTTTCCATTTAATATACGACATTCCCTCCATGGTTCTAAGCTTTATGGAGGGCAGCCAAGTTCCCACTCCTTTCTTTGCACGTGCTTGTGTCAGATCTCTTGTGGTTACTCATGCAGCAAACTCTAGAACTCAGTGTTTTTCATCCTGGTTTGACAGCATTGGAGACCACTTTGGCTTCATGAGTGAATCTGTCATTTAAAATTTTCTCTTCGTGTCTGGACGTGGAGATTCAAACCCAGTATTGCTTTCTGTTAATAAGAAAAATATTCAATCTTTCTATGGATAGAAGTAGCAGAGGAATTGTTCTTTCATATCATCTTGGATAGCCATGTTAATCTAAGTTTTTCCTTCAGAAGCTCCTCAGCTTCTTATGTAAATGTACACTTTTTCCTGATCTGTTGTCTTCTTTTCCCAGTTAAAAATGAATAAAAATCTTCTGGGTAGCTATATGTAGTCTCCTGATATCCTGTATGTATTCACAGTATGTGAATTCACAGTATGTATTCTAGTCATCCTGTTTATTCTAAGATTGATATTTATTTTTCACATGTTAAATTAGGAAACTGTAGCTGAATACATGTATCTGCCTATAACTTACATACTAGATATACACCTTGGTTATTATTGCCGTCAATTTAAGGATAAGAAAAAGAACATATAAATACAATTTTCCTTATTTACTTTGCACTTCAAATTAATCACTAAAAACAAGTTTTTTAGTGTTATTTTCATTATGCTGGTGAAACATAGCACCTTTTTTTCCTGACCTGAGAAAATGACCTGGGGAGAAGTGTAAGCCGTCTTCAGAGCCCTTGCTTTCATGTACCGGATCTTGGGCTACAATGTATTTTGTAGACTCATCTATACTTTCACTCTCACTGGCATTTTTATGCTCATAAGCATCAGTGAAGTTTAAATTGGTTCTGGTATTTTCACAGCTGAGACCATGGAATACCTTTGGATCCTTGGAAGGGACATCGGATACTGAGTTAGAAACAAGGCCACTCTCAGTGGTGGCAGAAGAAGATTGTGAATTTCTTAAAATCCCTGCAAAGGACTACACAAAGTTAAAGTTGGTAAGATGTCCAAATCTTTTGCTTTAATTTACTTACTCTGGAGAAAAAAAAATGTGCCTTCTTTGGTGAACATCTCTTAGTCTCTGCTTTTGCTAGGCAGTTGAGATGCAAACAAAGTTCTCTATGAATTTATGTTATATATATTCCTCAGTATCCTTCAGTTTTTTTTCTGAATTTTAAACTCATTCATTCATTCATTCATTCAGAAAATAGTTATGTTGAATGACAACAGTATGTCATGTACTGTGAATAGTAAATGATAAGATTGATAGCAGTGTTACTGTTCTCCAAATTTCTCCTCTTAGTGTTACTTCCCAGTGACTGATGTGCTGATTCACAGTGACAGCAAACATCCAAACTCAGAGCTTCAGAAACAGGTGCTCACAATTCAGTTCTGATGCCTGGACATGGCTGCTTTAAAATAACTCTCTCGTGTAAATTTAAGTATTTATTGTTTTTCTAGAGACATTCCCAGCTTTGCCCTTTCTCTTCTTCGTATTCCATTGGCTATGAGGGGAGCTTCTCTGAATGATGGGGTTAGGAGGTCCCCAAGGTCCTGCTCACCCAGCTGTTTTTATCAGCCTCTAAACCTGACGTTATTTGTGTAGAGAGCTGTGGCCTGGGTGTCACCTTCTTCCATTAGGCTTCTAATGGTGGGAATTTCTTTTGATTTGATGGTATCATTACCAGTGATGCAGATGACTTTCTCAGGATTCAACTTTATTTTCAATACCTGATAACAATGTGTTTCAATTTTTGGAGGGTTGTCTTTAAAAATACGTTCTATCATTTTATTTCCTAATATAAGTATCACTTACTCGATATTATCGAACATGATTTGAGTTTGGTTTTCTATGACAGGATGCTTTACAATGCTATCATTTATAGAAGCGGATATATGAAAGAAAGGTATGAAAATATAATTTTACTGACCAGATTTGAAGATTAGAATTTCAGTATAGCTACATAGCAGATCATGCAGTGAAGACCCAATGAAACACTGATATAGGCTAATTTGTATATGCCTCGTATTTTTTCCCCTGCAATTTCTCTAATTATTTTTTCATTCATTTAAAATTAAATTGGAAATTTGATTGTGACACTTTTTCAGGAAAAAGCAAGACTTGAAAACATACACAAGTTTAAATTAATCCGTAAGTGTCCTTATTATGAGGAGTGGCCCACTTTGTCCATATGTGAGCTAACTGCACTTATTAAATGGAAAAAGATTCCTGAAGGTCAAGGTGAGTTTGATTAAACTGTAGGTTATTTTCTTTAGATAATATTATCTTATATTATTGGGATTTGTAGTGCTTTACACTTTTAATGTTTGTAAATAGTGTTTTTTTGAATAGGCCATCTATAATGATTACCTTTGAACTGGACACTTAGATGGTTTCCTGTGTTTTAGTACATATGACATTGTGCTGACTTGAGGTACAATTTCAGAAGTAGCCTTACTTGCCTGGGTTTCTCCAACACTGCTATTCCTTTTGCCCATCCTCATGTTTACACTGATGGCTGGACTAAAAAGGAGAAATCAGCAGGTGATCATAGCCATTTTTTCCCATCTTCCTTGTTGGACTACTACTTAAAAGCCAATTTGCTAATCTACATCTGTTCTACATTTATCAGTGGAAAACAATAACAATTACAGGTTGAATATACCCTTATCCAACATGCTTGGAATAAGAAATGTTTCAGATTCAGAGATTCTTTTAAATTTTTGAAAGTTTGCATATATGGTGTGTAAGAAGATATCCTGGAGATAGAATCCAAGTTGAAACAAACAAATAAACAAACAAACAAACATCATTTGTATTTCGTATACATAAGCTGTCAATAATTTTGCATAATATTTTTGAATGCACTAGTGTTTTAACTGACTCTTGTCACATGAGGTTAGGTGTGGAATTTTCTACTTGGGTATCATGTTGGCACTTAAAAATTTGTGAATTTTGGAGCATTTTTGATTTCAGATTTCCAAATTAAGGTTATTCACGTCTACAGAAATTAGGCGAGGCCTGGCTAAGAGAAGAAGCAGTAAAGGGGACGTCTTTCAGTATTTAACATGGCAGTGATGTGTGGGGTTCCCGGGGTGTGTGTACAGAATGTGGAGGCAGTAATGAGACGTGCTGCATAATTTTCCCACTGTGAAGAAGCAGCCAAATAAGGAAGTCAGCACTGAAAGAACTATGGTGAGGACGATCAGGGCTTCCTGTCTCTTCAGTAGGAATCTATTGCCTCAAAAGTTTGGTTGTATGCAACAGAGAGTTGATTGTAATCATTCCTTGCTCTCTACCCAGTTCAATATTAGAGTATACAGTACCTAGATTGTACTGGAAAAGAAAATTTTTCAAAGAAATATTCCCATTCCAAGTTTCACAGTTACAATTGTAGTTAGGGACATTTTAAATTTAAAGATTAAAATTATGTAAAATATGGGGTCTAAATTATAAATTCCACACACTATTGTAGCAGTAGTGAAAAGTCATGAAATCCAGCTAAGATATGCTTGGAGGGAATTACTAATCACTAGCAAAATCAGAGTCATCTTATCAATAAAGGTCATATCAATAAAAGAAGTTTACATTTCAAAGAATAAGCCAGATGAATTTATTGAGAACAAATTTTTCCCATATTTCCAAATTTCTTTTAGTATTGTATTTGTATTTTGTTTATCATTTTTGAACTATAGTGTTTAGCCCATGATTATATTTCTTTCTTATAAAAATCAAGTATTAGTAATATGTTTTAATTCATGAAATATTTTTCCAAATGAGATAAAAAATGTCATTTCTCAATCAATATGAAAGGTAAGAAATAAAGTGACATAATAATGGAAATTAGCATTTTAAAATTCATCATATCTGTTGCATGAAATAACTTCAAAGATGTGTTTATTTTGGATTTATAGGTTTACTCTTTGAATATTAAATGTTATTTTGTGTACAGATCACCATTATGGACAAAAAGAGCACCTTCGCCTTTCCAATCTACATTTATATAAATATATTTAATGTGATTATAAAGGGAAAATGAAATCACATCTAAAATTCTGTGATCCAAAAGAATATGAAAGTTGGAAAAGTAGCATGATTCTGTGCTTTTATTATATTTTGTTGCTATTTATAATCTCATAACCTGAAACTGCTATAAAACACTTAAATTTAGAATCAAAGATTAAAAGGCAGTAGACACAAAACACTATTCCTTAGATTAATTTTTAGTTTTATAATTTTTGATAAATGACTTGAAAGGCAACAGAGGAATTTGTTAAACTATCCATTAAATTGGAATATCTATGATTATAGAAAATAAGTAAAAATATATTTTCACTGAATCCTAAAGGTATAAATGTACAATATTTATATTCATATAGTTCTAGGAAACATTTATTCTTTTTAGAGAAAAATAAAATTTCACCTATGATCACAAAGGGCCCTTTCAGCTCTGAACTATTATGATTCTTATAACTAAACATATGTAGGTGAAGAATATGTCTTGTCAAACTAATTTAATTTTTTGTTATGGTAGTGACAAACGAATTATCAAAGAAGAGCATAAGTTTTAATGCTTCTTGAATTTATATAAAATTTATTTTGAATTAACAGAAAATGTAGTGTTGAGTTATTATCAAAAATGTAGAGAAGGTAGCTCAAATTATACTTTCATTAATTAGGTTTAAAATTAACAGTACTGTATTATGATTTCCAAATGATGATCATGTATATGCTGATCTTTTTTTAAATGATCTATATTGAATAAAGTTTCAGAGGGATTTAGTTAATTATTCAAAAGCTTAATAGAGTTTAGACTTAATCCTTGGCAATCTTTGAAACAGTCACACTTGTTTCTAGCTCTTTCTTTTTGTTAACTTCATAAATATTCCTACCTTTGATTCATTTGCCAAGGGAGCCTGATTCTTAAGGGTGTATATGATGTAATTTCAGCAATTTATATCACAGCCAATATCTTATGCCCAGGTATTTTTCTTCCAGTGTGTGGCTGACTGGACCATAGCAATTAGTGATTGCTTAATTAACCTGTTAATTAACCTGTTCTAGACACATACGTATCTAAGTATTTGGCATATATATATATATATATATTTATATAGATATATATACTTATATATATAGGTATATACATATATACAGATACTTATAAAGATATAGATATATATAGATAGATACTTATGTGTCTTTCTTTAGCTATCTTACATTACTTGGTAGACTTTATTTTTTAATAGGAAGAATTTATCACAGAAATCAGTTTAATCCTAAAAGACAAATTATGTGAAAATAGTAATGACATTAAAAAATATATATATCTGATCTTCCTGAACCAGGAGAGGAGTGTTTCAGTACAGGATATATATTTGGAAGCTTTATATAAAGTGAACTTGAAGTTTAGTGATCTCAATCTCCAAGCCCTTTTGACATCACTTTTTTGCAAATCAAACTGACTTTGCAGGTGATCAAAACTCTTGGTCTCAAGGGACACTCTTATGCATTGCACAATCAGATTTGTGCCTAAAAGTAATTATTGTCCAAGCCTCTGGGATCATGACACTATTTTTTTCTGCATTATTCTTTTATGGGCCTCTTTTGCTTACTTAATATATATTAATGTAATATATTAATTTTTAAATTAATTTTATTGGACTAATTTTTTATTTTCTTAGTGCTCTAGAACTTACCATGTAATTCTCAAGTTTTCTGGATTTACTTGAGTTTCTTTTACTAACTTCCAGATATAAAAAAGTTACTCTTACACTGTTCTATTTCTTTTTAACAGAGGAACAGTGCCATTAGAAGGAGCAGGGACCAGTCTTAGAAGACAAAGTCATACCTCTGTGACCACCCAGGCACACCTAGAAGTGGGTTTCACTAACATCCTGGGAAGGTCCTTAAGCAAATTAAGTTTAGACGAGTTCCTTTTATTCCTATCTTCTTTTTCACATCTACCATATCCTAAGTTTTCCAATCAGTATTAAATTTTTTCTTGATATTCATCTGTTGTGAATTATACTACACCTTCTCAATTTTATTAGGAAAAAAGTATCTAAAATCCTTAATGTAATTTAAGAGGTGGGATGTATCTTGTCCAGGTTTATGTCTCCAAGTTTTATTTTTCTCCTTGTTTCAACTGTCCTGGACATTTATTAGTTCTTTTCCCATTGCCTACATCATCTAGGCCTTTATGTATGTGGATCCCTCTTTATGGAGACATTCTATAACTCTCATTTCACTAAACGCATGTAGTAAGATAATTTTTTCTAGGCCAATTTAACTTCTGCTGTGTCTTCCCTGTAGATACAAAACTTCATCTCATATCTGAGGGGTCATAAGATATTCCCTGTAAATAAGAAGATATTAAATATTTTAAACTTTGCATATTATGCATGGTCTTTTCTGCACATCGCTATTCTTTGCAAAAGCTTTTAAAAATGTAAAAAACCATTCTTAACTGGAAGATTGTACAAAAATAAGCTTTGGGCCAGATTTGGCCCACTACTTGTTTTCCAACCTCTGTTTTGTATTAGCACTTGCTGCTCTAAAAAATGTTAATGGCTTAAGGATCAGTTTTCCTACTAAATTCTCTAAATAGGTTCATTGTCTTTTTGGGGGCCCAAAAAAGTATTTGAAATTTGTAGGCCTTAGAAAAAAACTCTTGTAAATGAATGAATTGTATTTAAACACTCAGTGTTTCCCCTGAGACCAAAGTTATAAATCATTACTCTGAAAAGATATTTTAATTCTTCTTTGGTCATTATATATGTGTGGAATTAATATATAGAGTACATTTTCTCCGTTTGAAGAAATGGTATTCACTTATTCAAATTTTCAATTACTGAACATACTTCTGGTAGTAAATCTACTGATGAAAACATGTATTTATTACTATCTTGGAATAGAAATTTAAGAGAATAACATTATTGCAGTACATCGACAATTAAATATTCTAGAAGTGTTTTAAACTCATAATCCAGGTAAAATAAAGCAAATTTGGATTTGATATGATATTTAAAAAGACATTTGTTAGAATGGTGTTTTGGACAACACTTGTTGAATGTTAAATAATACCCCTGTGGTCTATTATCTTGATGAAATCATCCATAGTAAAAGAATTTATTGAATTTATCAATTAATCTTTTTTACTCATTATTTGTAAAACTTACATGCGGACATCTTTCTACTATACAGGCTAATAATAAAGGGAATTACCAACAATAAATATAATTATAATATAAGTATCCTCAGGTTATTACATTTTCTTTTCATTATGCATATTCAATTAATATCACTATAGGAGACAACTTCTGAGAATCATGGATTGTAATGCTTGGCATTCTGTCTTAAAACTTCTAGCTTGCTTGCAAGGGTTACAAAAGCTAAAGAGTACCACTTCTAGAAATCTTTGTAAAAGTTTTGATTTTCATGATACCCTGAGTTCTGGTCATCAGATGTTCTCAGAGAGTTTGGAAGAAGTCATAGAGCAGCACATCTTCAAGTATAGGGATTGGCATTGTGGTTCTAAGGCCCAGCTACACAACACAAGTGAGGATGTGAAGCAACAGAATTTCCTCTAGAAGACTTCTGTGTTTGACTGCCTTTTCCACTGACTGGCTTTTTCCTCTGCTTGGTAGTAGTAAAATCAAGTTTCATGAGCCTTCTGGAGCTTCCTAACAACTTCTGGTAAACTTTTCTCCATTTAATTTAAAGGAATCGTTTGTCTGTATCAAGCAAAATCTGCTTCTGGAATAACTACTTTCAGAACATACTCGCTGAACATTAATCAGTATTTCATTTTACATCTACTATGTGCAAAATATTATTCTACTGGCTTTTGTGGAGGTAAAAACAAATGGATTGAATAATCATGTGAAATATTTGAGAAACCGTAATATATTTATTACTATGGAGGATGGTTTTTATGTCAAAGACTTAAAAATTAGATAAATTTTGGGAATGCAATTTTAAACTAATGGAGTCAATTACAAACACCTTCCATTAAAATTGTTTTTAATGTTTCATGGCCTTATGTCCTTCCTACCGCAGTAAATATTAAATTATTATTTTTCAACAGATATAATAAAAACTGAATAAGAGGATCTTTTGGGCTATTTTTGGGCAATAGATGAGAGCGATTATTCTAGGCAAAAAAAAAAAAAAAAAAAAAAACCAAGGTTGGTAGAGTTTGACTCAGATAACTGATCGAATTACCCAATCTCATCAAGTGTTTATTCCTATGCACGGCGAGCTCAGGCAAAAACGGAGTCTGAGGCATTACAAATGTCATATTCATATGTTTGAGTTTATTTTACATACAAGGCATAAACTAAAAGTTTGTTGTGTTACATAAAAGAACTGAACAAGTAAAATATGGAGAAGAATAACTATGATCAATAATAGCAGAAAGGAAACAGGTGCTAGGAAACAAGGAAGTAGTGAACTGTTAATTTTGAAACTGCAGGGGTAAAAGATACAAAAGAAACTGTTACTGGATTTTGGGTTCCAGAAAGATTTCTCTCTGGTTCTTCATATCCTGAACAAAAAGTTGGACAAGGCATGTGAAAAGGTAGTGAGGATTTACATTTATTGCAGGTGAAAAAAGAACTGTACTCTGCACGACAAGAAAGGGCTAGTGAACAGACTCCGAGCACACACGAGGACAGTGACAGAACTCTTTTGTATAAGGAATTCCTAGATTACTGCTTCCTCACACAAACAAGGCTTTTGGGACAGATGTCCTATGAGGAACTCACTTGGTCTGACCTCAGATTTCAGCTCTCCTATCAAAGAACTACTTGGTTTTGCACCAGATGTAAATAATGAATAGAAAGTGGCATTTTTCTAATTGGTCCCTCATGGAAAGTCCCTGAGTTACCTAGTCATCCCGAATTCTGTACTCTGCTCACAAACCCTGGGCCTCCAGCACTGACAGGCTCTTCCTTGTTGTTTAACCAGTTTGTCCTGCCCTAATTTCCTACCTCACTATGATGTGAGGTATAATTCCCTCCCTAATGATGAAAAAAAGCATGTTATGTTATTAAAGCTTCTACTGTTGTAATCAATATTCCTAACGGTTTAAAGGAGGAAAATTTTATTTGGCTCATGATTTCAGAGGCTTCAATCAATGTTCAATTGTATCCACTGATTTAGGGCTTTGGTCAACCAGAAACAACACAGCAGAGAATCAATATTGTGGAGGGAAGTGGTTCATTTCACAGAGCCAGAAAACACTGAGAGAGAGAGCTCAAGAAAAACCATACACTGCAAAGTTACACTCCCAGGATCTACTTCCTCCAACTAGACTTTACCTCTTATTAGCCCATTCATTTATGAAGACATCAGTGGGTTAATTCATTGGTGAGGTTTTCACCCTCACAATTTAGTGGCTTCTCTAGGTGTGACTTAATCCAATCAATTTAACAATCAAGATTGACTGTCTCAGAAGGATTTTAATTGTTCAGGATTATCCTATGGAATAGACCATTTCAAATATATTCTCAGTATTTCTTAGCACCATGGGCTGGCACTCTACACACGTAAGGGAATTTTTTGTTTTCAGATCTCTATCATAGTAGTTTGCTGCTGCACAGATACCTGTGTTTGTGCATGTCAACCCAAAATCTTGCACCAGACATTAGGAAGGAAGCCTCAAGCATGGGTTTAAAGGAAGCTGTGTGTTCTTGGCCACCATCTGCAGAGGTTGAACATACTTTCACAAGTATTTATCAAGGTATTTAATTACAGACCATCCTGCCTGTGGTCTAAGTCTCTTGTGAGTGCAGACCACTTGTTATAAATATGCATAAGAGAGTCTTTTTTTCCCCTAAGACAGTTTCCTTTGAATGACTCCATGATTTTCCTCTGTGCACCAATACTTGAATTTGCATTTTTGTTGATAGGCGTGTATTTGTTCATACCCCTAACCCCAAGAAAGCTTTTTCTTCACCTTTTCTTTTCATTAAAATGCAAGCTATCTGCAAATGCTTTCGGGCAGCTGAAGGATCACCTAACCAATTTTTCAGCTTCATTCACAATATATATTTCTAACTGTTAAAGTACTTTTGGTAATACTGATCATTTAATGCTTTAAATTCAGAATGTGTACATTTTTAATATGATCCTTTCTAGATTTCTCAATATCACTTAAGTATAATCCAATATTTCTGCATTGATTTTTCTATGTCATGATATATGTTGTGTTTCAGGAAATTTATTTTTATTACAAAATTTATTTTTTTCTTTTTAAGTATTTTCTTTTGAAATGAGATTATACTTGTTTGACTACAGTGATAATTGCTAACAGGGATAACTGATGGCTATATAAAGTTTAGCTTTATTAAAAGTATGTGTTATAATCACAGGAGTTTTAATGATATACCCCAGAAATTTTCTGAGTAGATATACCATTAAAATATAGTATTTTGGTCAATATTTGCATAGTGAATTTTATTTATTTTATATCTGCTTGCTTAAATATAAAATATATGAATCTGACTGTCTGTTGATGAACTCTTTAAATTTAAGTTTAATTTGTGTAGGCTATGGCAGCAAAATTCTGAAACATTTGTCAATAGTAAATGAAGTACATTGCTATGAAACAAAAAAAAATGTTCCTGGACAAAGTAATTTTAGGAAAGTTCTTATTCGACATAAAATGTCACTTTAAAAATGACAAAGTTTAAATAGCTAGGTAATTGCGTAAATGTTACAGTTAGATTATTCCTTTTTCCATTGTGATAACCAAAGAGTGTCTCTCTCTAAAGGTATATTGATTCTTGAATCCTAGAATCTGAGAATATAACTTACTTGGCAAGAGGGTAATTATTATCATATGTGATGAAGGATACTGTTATGTTAAGGAGCTTTTTGAAAGTAGTTTGTCTTGAATCATCCACTTGGGCCCTCTGTGGTGGCACATGCATCTGTGTGAAGAAGATGCAGGGGGAAACCAGATAGAAACACTCAGAGGAGAAGGCAGTGTGCAGACAGCAAAAACTGGGGTGAGGACCTGAAGGAAAGGAGCCATAGATGTAACAGCTCTGCTAGAAGCTGGAAAAGTAAAGAGATGCTCTTTACACCACAGGGAAGCTTTGAGAAGAGTATGACCTCATTGACACCTAGACTTGGGACCCCTGATCTCCAAAACTACAGAGAGTGAATATCTGAGTTTTATAAAAAGTGAGTTAGTTTATCACAATGTGTTAAAGCAGTCAATACCACTACACACCGTGAAACCATGGATTTTCTTCCCTATTAATTTCACAATTCGATAAAAGATACATTTAGATTTGTAGGATACATTCAAACGTGCTCTAAAGAAAGTCTATAGTCTAACTTCTTACTCAGAATGTAGCCCTCTTATTTTATTAATAATAGATTAAAGATGAATAATGTTAAATATGTTAATTACATGTCAAATAAAATTGCTGAATTAAATAATTGATAATGGCTACATTGTATTTAAAAAGAATGAAGCATTTATTTAATTAACTCAAATCTCTTAGAAGTAGATGCAATACAATTAAAAACTTTTTAATAATAGAACATTCATTTGTTCAAATTCCGCATGAATAAATAAAACTTATCATGGACCAAAATAGGAGTTGAAGCCTCTTACAGGCTAAGCTACTTTTTTTCTACTTCTGTTTATTCTCATAAATTACCACTGCCTCTTTTATGTTTTCATAACAAAATTTATTTTAACTGTTAATGCAGTTAACATTTGGCATTCTATCCACTGATATTTAAAGGTAAAGTTACTTTTTTCTTTGCTTAAAATAATATGGTATGATTTTATTTTCTCACAATTTAAGCAAATCAAATACTGTATATTCAAATAATTTTAACTCTTTTTTCCCTAAGCATACCAAATATATGAATATTTGAACCTATATAATTGATGAATTATATACCATTCCCATTTTTGTTTTTTGGGTTTTTTTGACACGGGGGATCAAACTTATGACCTCATGCTTGCCAGGCAGGTGCTTATGCTGCTGAGCTAAATCCCCAGGCCCTTATGTACCATTCCCTTAAACTGAAGTTCTACTACATGTTTCAAAACAGAACCTCTTTAATAGCATATTAATTCTTGTACTCCATCATTAATATTATTTGTAAACAAATTTAGTAATAATTATTGTTGTTTGATGAGATTGTATTGTTTTCTTACTGTATCTCTTAGACATTCTGTAACTATTCATCATGTTTATAATCAAATAGATTAAAAAATACTATTAAAATACTATTGCAGAATAATTTAACTTCTGTAATCCTAAAGCAGTTTGTTAAAAGAGAGAGAAATTTGTACTGGATGCTGTAGTTTGTACCATCAGTTTTAGCATGATTTGCAAACTGCCGTTCATAGTTTTCATGATGTTTGACTGTGCATATTCTTGGAATATTTTTGGGTTGGAAGGTACCTTCACATATGAAGAGACATGTTTTTGTCTCTGACACAAAAAGCAGCCTTGATAACAGAAGTAGTCTGTTGGGTATGTAGGGTTTGCTGCAGTGCAGATTTTAAGGGGGAAGGTAGATGGAAGAAGTGAAATAGAAAAAAAAAATTCTTTTCTTTGCTTCCAAATTCTAAATCTCATTTTATTAATGTTTTACAGCCAATAAAACTAAAACATTCCATTTGTGAGTGAAGACATTTTGAATTTATTTAAGGAGTTGAAGTAAGAAGGGAGATATGATTACTGGAATAATACAGATAGTGTCTTTATATTGTGGTAATTGTCCAAACCAATGATGACTAAAATTTTTCCCATCGCATTCCTGACGGATATAAAAATGAGAAAGAAGATTAAAAACATAAAATGGACTAGAATTCATAAAGTATAAGTGATAATAAAAATACTTTGTTGAAGTTTAAATCTTAGAACAATATTTTCCAATAGAAATACAAGGCAACTGCACATATAAATTCAAATTTTCTTAGATTTAAAAAGTGAAAATAAACCAGTATATTTAATTAACTCATATATATCTAGTTTCAATATCTAATCAATATAAAATCACTAATTAGATACTTCAATTCCTTTTTAATATGAGTTTTTCTTATTATCTTTAAAATTAGAGCTTATGTTCAACACTTAAAACCCGCCCATGGCCAACTAGGTGTCAAACAACCCATAGCCATGGATGGCAAGTGGTCACCGTATTGGATAACTTAGTATTAGACATGAAACACCCTGTCTGATATTGTAAAACAAATAAAGAGGCAAAAATATTAGTGTAACACTTCTAGATTATTGGCTTTTTTTTTTTTTTTTGGTACCAGGGATCGAACTCATGACCTTTCATTTGCCAGGCAGGTGCTTAAGCCACTGAGCTAAATCCTCGGCCCTGATTATTGGCTTTTTAAACTCTCAGTAAAGATGGATTGTATAGTTGATTTTTAAAAGATCTTATAAATCATTTTAATGATTATTTCCAGAAAGTACCTACAGCTAAGAGTTTAAACCATGTCATTCTTGGTTAGTTTTTTTTATTCTGACATATGAATTACTCTAGAATCACATCTACAGACATATTTGTGAATATGTCTCTGTATGTTTGTGTATAATGTATGTAATATTATCTCCAATGAAATTAAAATGTGCTTATATGTAATACTTTTTTCCTTAAAAACATTATATTAGAGTAATAAATAGTTCTCTTGGTATTTGAGGATGGTAATTAATGATCACAACCTTAATCTTCATGGATGCTAATGGATCTCAAAAAGTAATGCTTATATTTCTAAAATTAATTGATGTGGAGTTTGTACAACCTTAGCCGTATTCTAAATATATCAGATACCTTAGCACTTACCTTTGAGAAGAAAATCTTCAAATCACCTTATAAAACTTTTTATTAATATTGAGATTATATATTCATTGATATACTTTTTATGATACAAGATTTGATATTCACAGAGCTTAACTCTAATTGCATACAGAACACATGCATTTGTGGAATATGTATCCTTTGTATCACATGCTCAGAATCTATATAATTTTTCCCTCACCCTGAGGAAATGGTATTAGATGCTTAAGTTTCTAGTACAATGTAAGAACGTGTTAAATCTTGTTACCTATATGACTCATGAAGGATCTGAAATTATGTTTTTCTACTTCTGAAAATGAACTGCCACCTGCCCTGACCCACTGAACATCATAAATGTATGTTTATTTAACTCCAGATACCTGTTGCTTTTTTCTCTGACCAGATAATAAGGTAGAGGGAAAAACTTATAACTCAGCATCTACGTCAGATACTGTCTTGTCACTGCCACATTACTTCCATTATATGTCAAAATTTTTATACCTAATTCTTATAAGAATGGAACACAAATCTTAAAAATTTACCTTTTCAAACCCTGGCATTTAAAATGTATTTCTAATCCAGAACTGGCTAATATGAGGATGAGTTTTATTTCTAGGTCATTGCACCATTTCCTCAGAAGGATTTCTGGTGTGCACAGGTGTTAGCAGAGGGACTAATAGAACAACTCCAGCAGACAAAAATGTAGTGTTTTATTTTTATTTTGATTTGAATCAAGTCCCCATTGTTTTTAGTCTACTTATCTGCTTTTGTGAGCCCTGAGGACTAAGCTTCCTTCATCTTGTAACTTATTTACTACCTGCTCCTGGTACTTACTGAGATTCTCTGAGCTCCACGCCCTTGTTAGACAGAGAAGTTCCTAGAACATTTGTTCCTTCCTTTCTTTCTTTCTTCCTTCCTCCCTCCCTCCCTCCCTCTCTCTCTTTCCTTCCTTCCTTCCTTCCTTCCCTCCCTCCCTCCCTCCCTTCCTTCCTTCCTTCCTTCCTTCCTTCCTTCCTTCCTTCCTTCCTTTCTTCCTTCCTTCCCTCCTTCTTTCCTTCCTCCCCTCTTCTCTCTCTCTCTCTCTCTGAAACACTGTCTTAATCACTTTCTACCTCACTAGTACACAGCACTAGACAATTTAAAAGAGGAGAGGTTTATTTTTGGCGTTCAGTTTTAGTCCATCCTTGGTTAGCTCTAAGGCAGAAACCAGAGCGCACAGGCACATGGCAGTGGAAAAGGTGTCCAACCCATGGCATTCCAGAAGCAGAGACCAAAGGGAGGGGACCGGAACAAGAATAACAAGGATAAGGTTCTCCAGGGTAGGTCCCGTGACCCACCTCCAACCCGGCCCTGTGCCTCTTAACAGCACGTTCAGCTGCTGAGCTCATCAGTAGTCCAGTTAGGAGTTTAGTCTCCCCAAGATCCAGTCCTCTTTCATGTGAGAATTTTGCGGGTTATTTTAGATCCAAGTTATAAAAAATATCAAGCCATTTGATGTTATTCCTAGGCTGTACATTAAAACATAGATGTATGGTTTAAAAAGTCATCACCACCTTCCATCTCTTATTTCTTTACAAAAATACTTATTAGTACATGTTTTCAGCACATAATGTTTACATTCATTGTGTGGAGTCGGTGCACATACATGATACATCTTTGTTCCTGTTTTCATTCCCTTCACTCTCTCCCCCACTTTTTTTTTTTACTCAGGTCTTCCTATTTTCATCCAAATGGCAACTTACATTTCATGAAATCATTAACTTTCTTGCATATGAAATAGTCTTTAATATATTTTACTGAAACGTGTATTTGCAACACAAGTACAATTGATTTAGACATGGTTTAGAACAAACACAATTGATTATTGCCACATGCAGTTTACCTGGTGGTGGTAGAAGCACAAGTCATTAAAGTGTGATGCACCACCTGTAAGTATTCAGTGGCACGCAGGCAGCATCATAGTTCATAGATTTAATTTGGAAAATGTGTCACATGCAGTCTAAGAAACTATTTGGTTAAAATTGAAATGATCAAAATCCAGCAAAAATATATCAAGAAGGATTCATGGAATCCACTTTTAACATGGTTTATTAGACCTCTTTGCATCTTAAGTGACAAAAATAAAACTCAACAAAGTTAGGTAAAAGTAACACTAAACGAGAAGTGATTTATTATTTTATATAGATTCAGGCCATTATCTTTCAGAAATGCCTGGATTCAGGAGATTAACTAAGTTGCCTAGGGTTATATTTTCTAATCTTTCATCCTGTTTTGCATTGCGTTGCTTTACTTCAACACGTTTCCTTATGCCGTGGCAAACATAACTGCACTCTTCACAGCCAGCAGCGCCTGAGAAAAACAATTCTCCTTTCCTGATTGTTCCAGGAAAAATCTGCTATGACTCACTAGCTGGGGTTGAGTCACACACATACTCTTAACTCTTCACTCTGGCTGGAGACAGAAATTATATCTGGATCACAGCCTTGTTCCTGGAAATTGCTAAAGTCCTCATTGGAACCCTCCACTACCTAAGTAGATGAGTATGTCTCTAAAGAGATACTGAGAAAACAAACACACACATTTCATCCAAAACTTTGTCATGACATCATCTCTAAAGTTTTCTTGAAGCATGTGGCTGGAATTCTTAAGAGGCCGGTGCTTTTGAGCATGCATATGCTTTTCTTCTTTGTGATTCTATTTCTTCTTAGTCCCAAAGCATCTCTGCCTCTACACCCCAGTTTAATATCCATCAGACCTCTCACTTCCTGTTATCTAAAACCTGACCCTGTGCTAATTTGGTCTTTGTATTATAGAGTTCTCTAAATTTTTCAGAAGTAGCTAGGTTTCTACCAGTACTGTTCTATATATTTCTATTTGAACTAGTCATTGTGTAGCCCCAGGAAATAGAAGCCCCTGTGTGAACTTCTAAAATGATAACTGCTCAAGATTATTATAACGAGGATAACTTTTTGTAGACTTCCAAAGGTTCAACAAAGCATAGTTTCATCTGTATCTCTCTCTATTATCTTTATGTACTTTCTGTCTAATCAGTCACCTGTTGGATAGATAGATCACACCTGGAAGCTATTCTCATGTTTCAAAAGCAAGTTTGTTTCTTCTTGCTTTCTTCTTCTTCAAAGCACTCTGCCAGTGTTTTAAGATAATAATCTATTTCTAACCAATATGATCCTGTGCTGCAAGGTCTCTGGGCTTTCATTTTAATGATTCTCAGAGCTATGTGTGGATTATACATTCATAGACTTCTGTATTCTGTTGGGACAATAGCCACATAATAAATGTTATCTCTTTCACTATTACTTCTTTTGAATTTATAGCTGTGGCATGGCTATACATTTTGGATCAAAAAAAAAATAAAGTTTGGTCTATTCTTCCCAAACTGAATTACTAACAAAATGAGCAAATTGTAAGATCCTACAAAGTATAGTAGACGTACATATTGCCAAGGAAGTGAGAAAAATAAGATTCTGCAATCATTTTCAATGACATATACATTCTCATTTCTTAGTTAAAAATTTGCATCTCTAAGTGCAAATAAGAATCACATAACTAATTCATTTTCCATAATTTCATATGCTTATTTTTAAACTTAAAACTAGTGTTCCCTGAGTGTTTTCACTGCATGACATATTTTGGAATACTCAGAAGTTTGAAATAATAATACTGCATTAAAGTATTTTGTTGAAATAAAAACAAATTTTGAGTCAGTAGAGGGCAGCCATGTCAAAGACCTGTATTTCTCTTTTGATGTTTCTAGATTCCATACCTTACAGAAGTTTATATATATGGAGATAGTTATAGTTGTAAGATTAGCATTTGTTCAAAGAAAAATTAAACATTTATATAAATCTAGGATTAAGTACCATAGTAATCCTGCTTAAACTTTTAAGTGATCATTGTTCAAATTTTAAAATTTTAAAATGTTGACCTTTTTTGTGAAAACAATGGCATTTTCTAACCTAATATTTATTTTAACATTAAGCCATTCTTTAACCAGAAATTTTGGCAAGTCTTCCTATTAAAATATAATTTACCTAACTTCTATTTTAAAAGAGTTATGCGGTGTAGCAATTCAGGTTTGCTTTTTTGTGCATATCAAAGTATTAGTCTACTTACTTTTTTTGACAGAGTGTTTTAGAGAATATTATTTTAGAAAATGTTATTTGGAGACAATATTATCCATAAAAAGTAAAATATGAAACAAATTTCATTTGCTATCATAGAATAAATGACAAGTGTCTGAAAAGTTGTACTGGTAATGATTCAGGCATTTCAGCAAGAACAACTTTACATGTGTTTAAGCAGCCATTCCCAAGAAGTACTTCGGTTACTTATTTATTCATATTGTTTGTCAAATATTTAAAACACAGTTCTAAAGAGAAGAGATATGAGACGTGCTATTTGCACAAGTTCTTAAAGCATGAAGAAGCCATCAATACACTTTAATGCATGTGAACTACAGAATTCCAATGACCAAACTACCTTAAAGCCTTCTTCAGTATTGCACATTACATGGGTACCTTTGAGAAGAAAAATTTGTCACATTTATCTCTGGGAGATCTGATATACCACACTAGTTGTTATATTTTCTTTAGATTTTAAAAAGCTACGTGTGTTCTTTCGGAATTTCTGATTCTTCATTAAATATAAAGATACACAAAAATAAAATGAAATGGTGATACAAATTTAATTTTCTAACATTACAGCAGCATTTCTTAGATAATGACAACAGAAAAAATATTTCAGCAACTCCATTTATTTGAATAGTAGTATACCAAGGAAAAATGATTATTATTTGGTACTGGTAACTGAACTTAGGACCTCGAGCTTGTGAGCTTGTGCCGCTGAGTTATATTCCTGGCCCGGAAAAATTATTTTTAACTCCATTTTATATCTTTGTTTTCTTGTCTAACCCATAAGTTTTATATTGCCTTGAGAGTTCCATAATGGCAACCACTGGTGAAATATTGGACAGCTTCTGGCTAAGCTCTCGGAGGATACTTTTATGACTATTTTAATCATCCTAAAATTAATTACATTTTCAAGAAGCAGATGATACTTTTTTTTTTCTCAAACTCAGTGTAATGTGGGCTCTAGGTCATACCAAAAAGATTCACTCATTTCAAACATGAATATCAAGATAAAATCTTTAAAAATAGTATTGGTAAACATTTAAAGGATAAGACACTTCCATTAAAAAGAAAGCTATTACTATATGTCAATAAAATATAGGTCAAAGGAGAAAAAGCATATTCTCTTCTCATGGCAGATCAAGCACATTGTTTATTGGCCCAAAAAGCCAAAAAATCACAAAAAAGTTTTTTTTAAAAAAACATTCACTATTAATGCCCACATGGAAAATAAAACAAGTCTAACTACTTAGAAAATACTTTTAAAATATTGAATGTCACTTATATCAAATTTTTTTTTGCTTTGCAAATTAAATTGATTCTTAATGCTATTTCTTGTGCAATTGGGGTGCTGTACAGAAATTCCTTGCCTATTTTTATATCTCCTATGGTTTTTCCTATTTTATCTATATTTTTAAACTTTATTTTAAAAATTATTGGTCATTTTAGACATAAATAATATTCACATTTATCATAGGGAATTTGTACCTATACATGATATATCCTTATGCTTCTTTCTTTCCCATTGTCCTCCCCTCCTTTTTTACAAAACTTTATTTCCGTTTTTTTCTTTTTCTCTTTTTTTTTTCTTTATACTCCCTTCCTTTATCCTTGTACTTCCTTGGTTTCTCTTCTCATTGAACATTTTCTTCCTATTTCAAGATATCTGTTATACATTTTGGTTTTTATTTATGTTTTTAATTTCTACACTAGAGAGCCATGTGATATTTGAACATCTGTATCCAATTTGTTTCACTTAAGAGTATAGTCTCAAGATGCATCCATTTATCTAGAAATGTCTCATTTATTCTTTATGGCAGCGTAGTACTTTATTGTATTAAGAAAATCCGCATCTTTATCCATCCATTGGCTGGTCTGCACTTAGGCTGTTTCCAAGATTTAGCTATCACAAACTGTTTGCCATAAATATGGGTGTGCATATATTGCTGTGGGATGATGCTTTTAATTCTATCAGGAAGATACTAAGAAGAGGAATAGCTGGGTAAAGTGGAACCTCTAGTTTTTTGAGGAATCTCCACACTGATTTTCACAGTGGTTGCACCAGTTTATACTCTTACCAAGAGTGAAAAACGATATCTTTTCTCCCCCTGTAGCTCAGCCAGCATTGAGTATTGCTTGATTTCTTGATAATAGCCATTGTTTCTGGGGTAAGATGGAATCTCAGTGTTGTTTTATATTCCACCAGATTAAGTGTTTCTGTTTTAACATTTAGATCTTTGATCCATTTTGATTTTAGTTTAGTACATGTTGAGATACACGGATCTAGATTCAATCTGCATGTAACAAGCCAGCTTTGCAATCACTGTTTATTAAAGTGACCATCATTCTTCCATTATATGTTTTGAATCCTTTGTCAGAAACAAATAGAAGAATGTGCCTACAGTTGTTTTGCATCCTCTCTTTTGTTTCAGTGACCCAGGTGTCTTTTTCTGTGCCAGGACCATGCTGTTTTTACCACTGTGCATATGGAGCATATTGATTTGCCTATATGTATAACCATCCTTGCATAAGTTCTATGAAGCCCACTTGCACATAGTGTGCCTTTTCAATGATTTGCTGCATTCTGTTTGTCAGTATGTTCCTCAGGATTTCTGCATCTATGCTCATTAAAGCATTGACCTGTCGTTGTTTTTTGTTATTAGATCCTTGCGTGATTTTGGAATCAGGGTAATGCTAGGAAAGAGTGAGGAAACTGTTCCAGGAAAGAGTTCCCAGGTACTCCTTCCCTTTTAATTTTATTAAAGAATTTGAGGCGTGTTAGCATTAAATCTTTACTGAGGTTCTCATAGAATTCAGCAGTGAATCCTCCATACCTAGGTTTTTCTTGGTGGTAGGCTTGGATTACTGCCTCAGTTTCATTGCCTGTTATATTACTGCTCTAGTTTTTAAGTCTTTGTGGCTCGGTTTTAATAATTCATATGAACTTATCCTATTTTTGAATTCTATGATTTATTACAGTATACAGTTTTGAAGTAGTTTCTAATAATGTCTGGATTTCAGAGGTGTCCATTATGATTTCTCCTTCTTTTTATAATTGTATTGACTTGAATATCTTTCCTTTGTTAGAAGATTGGCTAAAGGATTTATTTTTTTATTCTTTCAAAGTACCAGCTCTTTGATTCATTGATTGTTTGTATTTTTTAGTATTGATTTCATTACTTCTTGCTCTTATCTTCATAATTTCAATTTTTGTTCTAGCTTTAGATTTTGATTATTATGGTTTTTCTGGGTCTTGAGATGTATTGTTTGCTTATTTGGGTCACTGTTATTTTGATGTAGTCACTCATTGCTATAAACTTAGCTCTCGGTGTGCTTTCTTCACATCTCATAGGTTCTCATATGTTGCACTTTCATTTTGGAGGAGTTCTAGGAAATGCCTAAGTTCATGCTTTATTCATTGAACTATTGATTATTCTAGTGTGTATCATTTAATATCCATATATTTGCATAATTTATATGGTTTCTTTTGCATTAATTGCCAGTTTAATTGCATTATGATGTGATACATGATGTAATTTTTATTTTTACATTTACTTAAGCATGCTTCACTTGCTAGTTTATACTGTATTTTGGAAAAAGTTCCATGTGTTTCAGAGAAAATTCCACATGTGTTAAATGTGTATTTTGTTGGTTTTGGATAGGCAACTCTCTTTTCTATTTGTTAAGTCCATTTATTTTAAAAAAATTGGTTCAACACTCACATTTTCTGTTGTGATTTTGTCAAGATGATCAATTTGTTGCAGTAGCATAGTGAAGTCCTTCACTGTAATTTTGTTGATGATTATCTGATCTTTTATATCCAATAGTGTTTGTTTCATAAAAATGATGCACCATTGTTCAGCACATTTATATTTGTTTATAACTGTGTTTATAATTGTTACCTCTTCTTGTTGAATTGTTCCTTTACCAATGTGTAGTGATGATCGTCGCCTCTTGGTCAGTTTCAACTTGAAGTCTAATTTGTCTGAAAGTAGATTAACCAACCTTGTTCTTTTACAGTTCCCATCACGTGAAATATTGGTTACCATGCTTTAATTTTTAATCTATGAGGTTTTTTTGCATTAATGTGTTTCTTACTTACAGCATATTTTTGTGACTTGCTCTTGATTTCTCTGCCAACCTGTGACTTTCAATTGGAGAAGTAAAGGGACACACACTGAGTTATTACTGAAAGGTATTGACTAATTCTTATCATTGCCTTATTTTCCTGTTGCTCATTTCATTTTATTTTTCCTTCTACCTAACTACTTACCCTGCCTGATATTTGTTCCTTTAGAATTTTTGACTTTGTTAGCTTGTCTGGATAATCGTTTGCTATACTGGTTTGGTGTTCATGAATTTATTAAAGTTCTCTTTCTCACACAAATATTTATTTCTTCATCAATTTTGAAAGATAGTTTTGTAGGATATATAGCATTCTGATTAGAAGTTGTTTTCTTTTAGAACTTTGAAACACTTCATTTGAAATATCTTGGCCTTTTTTTGCTTTAAGATGTATATTGTAATTCTAATGGTTTTATTTTAAAAGTAATTTGTTGCTTTTTTTCCCCAATAGGTTTTAAGATTCGATCTTTGTTTTAGACCTTTGGAATTTTTATTTTGATGTGTCCTGTAGAGATTCTTCTCTGAACATGACTATTTAGCATTCTCTATACCTCACTCATTTATATGTTAAAAATTTCCCCTATGTATCCAAAGTTTCCTGCTATTATCCTTCTGAAAATATTTTTATGTCATTTGCTGTTCTATTTTTTTCTACTAATTACAATTAATCTTTGATTAGGATCATTTTGTGTTAGATAGAAGCATCTGGATCTATTGTGCAGGTTTTCTCCTTGTTTCTAAAGTAACTGAACTAACTGCAGTCCTGTGTTCTAACTGTGACCGATTTCTCACTTTGGTCACTAATTGTGCCCATACTTTCAAAAGAATATTCTAAATCCTGAATTTCTGTTTGGAACTTTACAAGAGCTCTCATTCTTTGCTGAACAGGTCATTTGTGTTTTGTATCATTTTGTTTAGTTCAGTTAGCTTTTCTTTAGTGTCTTCTGTAAATTGGTTTATATTTGTTTATTATGTCCATCATCAGGGATTTACAGAGTTTTGAACTCACTCAGCATGGTACTGACCTTCTTTAATCTTCTGTGTTACCGTTTTGAATATTTTTCTCTCTGTGGCATTTGATTTCTTCCTCTATGTCTCATGAATCAATGTTTGTGGGTCTGGGATTTTAAGAGGCATTTTTGTTGCCTTGCTTATCATATTTCTGTTTTTGTTTTCTTTTATGCTGTGGTTTGTGGGTGAATTATAGTGAAAGAATTCTTTTGCTAGTGTGTGGACCTCTTTAGTTAGTGTCTACTTTTCACTAATGCGCTCTGCCCTAAGATGCAGTCATCTCCACTTCTTTGGGAGATCCAGTGGAGATCCAGTCATCTCCACTTCTTTGGGAAAGGAGGCTGTGATATAATTTGTCTATCACCCCGTTCAAAGGAATAGGTTGCATTATTAATAACACAAAGGCAATACATGTATTAGCATACTGAGGAAATCAATTAATGACAACAATTATTATACCCTGGCAGTAGCAATAAAATCAGCAAGAGTACTAGCATAAAACACAAACTGAATCTTGGCATACCCAAATAATCAGTACTTAGTCACACTTAGTCATGGGAAAGAGATCTACAAATATGGTATAAATACTAAAGAAAACCAAATATTATTCTATGCTAAATATTTACTAAATGCAATAATTATATGTACACTAACAGTAGCTCAGTATTCAACAGCAATAGCCCAGAGTGAACTATTTATAAAGCTTAATGGTTATACTATTATGGATAAAGGGAGTGAGGAACTGGAGAATGAAAAACACAGCAGAATTTGAAAGAGTAATCAATGGAGGTGATAAGGAGAAGAGAATGAGATAAATGATAATATTTAGTAAAAGGAAACCAATTTTATCAAATAAAACTAACAGAAGAGAACAAATAATAACAAAAAGAAAAAGAAATCTAACCAAAATAATGAAAAAATAGAAGGAAAAAAAAGAATTAAAAAAATATTGGAAGATAACAACAACAACAACAAAAAAGGATAAGTAAAAGAACCCTAAATCCAACGATGAAAAAAACAAAGAAAGAAACAAACAGGCAGGAAAAGGAAATTCCTGTCTTTTTGAATGAGTGGTTTTATTCTAGGGTTTACAGTCTTTGAGTGAGTCGTAATTTTTTCCAGTTACAGTCTTTGAGTAAGTCATAATTTTTTCCAGTTAACTTTACTGTCTGTGATTGGGTGAGGTGATGTTCCCATTCCAGTAACCGTCTGTGTGTGTACCCTGCACTCTGGAAACCACTCCAGCTGAGGGGAGCCCTTGCTCACATCGGTAGATCGAGAAAAAAACCAGTCCATGAGGCTCTGGCGGATCCAGGCAGATGCCAGGGTTTAGAATGCTGGACTTGATGCAAGCACTTCCAGTTCCTGCTTCCTCTAAAAGCAGAACTCTCCAGGCTTGGTTTCTCACCATAGAAACCTATACCTTTGAGTTTCCTAGCCTGCGTTCAACTCTTCAGCACACACCCTCTTTGCAGTGTCCTCTACTGTGGTCTGACACAGTCACTTTGGGAGCGTAACACCGGAAATCCTGAAGTGAAGCTCTGTGTCTCAGTCTTAAAACAACTCCTTCCCAAATGGAGCGTGATTAAACCCTCTCTGAGGTAGAGCATGCATTTCATGTGTTTCTTCTCTGATTTTAGTATGCCGTCATCTTTGATGTAAAGCCCCACACTGTATTTGTAGTTTACAAGAGCTGTGGGCTTTGGCTGAGGCTACTGCTGCTGACCAGGTCTCTTATCCCCTAACACTACCAACATTTCAGGATTTGCTTTCCGCCTTAATGCCTTCGCCTTGCACAAGGTCAGGTTGGTTGGCTGTGTGGCTCCTCTGCTGCCTGTGCAGAAGAAAACACAGATCAGGCCTGGAGTTTGTGGGTGACCAGAAGTGAAATTCACAGTTCCTCTGTCCAATTAGGGTAAAAGCAAGTTCCCTTCTCCACTAGGGGCGCTAGGGCTTGTTTCTTTCACTCATAATTTTGAAGATAAAATTTGCCTTTAGTAACATTTTCTATCTCTGATCTTGGTAAATGTTCAAAATTTCTATTATATAAGATTTTCTAGGAAATTAGAAAATGAGAATGTCATGCATGTTGGGTAAGTGTCTCAACTGCTGGAACTTATTTTATGGTTAATTTGATAATATTTATACAAAGAAAAATCTACGCATCAGTGTTTTAATTCTAAAAATTTATGTTATGTGATGTCTAAATTTTAATTCTAAACATTTATGTTACCAATATACTTGAATGTATATGTGTTTGTAAAACTGCATTTGATTGTGTTTTTGATTTTAATTTTTATTTATATTGGTACATTTTTCATAATACATGTTATTACATTCTTTGTGGGATATATGGAACACATCTTATTTTTTCTTTCATTCTCTTTTTTCTTCTTCCTTCCACTTTTAGGTTTTTCTTTTTTGCGAAAGAACTGTTTCCTTATTTTCTATTATTTATTGTTTAAAAATTTTATTGTCTATTTAAAATGGGAAACAAGTATCTGTCAAGGAGTGGCTGCTTAATTAAATTACAGTCAAACACAATAATGAGGTAAAAGATACGTTGCATATATGTATAAAAATGTCCACTATACACACTATAACAAATGAAAAATGCAACAGTGTGAGTAGACAGTGATCAGTTGTGTATTGTTGTTAACTATCTTATACAATAACTTTTTTAGATAAGCATTAATATGAACTTATAATTACATAAATATGCATGATTTAGCATACTAAGTATTTCAGAACATGCATGAAAGATTGATAGCATTCAGGTTTAAAGTCCAACTGTGATATTTCCTACTTGAAGCTTTGGATAAATCATTCCAAATGTCCTCATGCCTCATTTTCATCCTGTGTAAAATGAGATAATAATGTTACTTATTTTAAAGGAGTGTTTCACTCCCCTTTCATGATCTACTATCGATTTCCTTAAGGAATCATCTTTGGTTTTCTCATTCTTATTCTCATTGTCTTTCATATCTTTGGTATTATCATTCATTTTGTTTTGGATTTAACTTGATTTTAATATCTGGAGGCAGAAACTAAGGTTGTTCATTTGAAACTTTCCTTATTTTTAATCTGGCCATTAAGTACCATTTTATTACCAATCTATACACAAATTTTTATGTACTGTATTGGTCTTTTTATCTTCATCCAAATAAAAATGCTTTCTAAATTTCCTTTTGAATGCTCTTTGGGCCACAGTTTGGGAATCTGTTATTATATTTCCAAGCATCCAGTTGTTTTTTCTAGATATCTTTAAATTAATGACCTTTAAAATATTTCACTTTGATTGGGGAATATATTTTGTAGCTTTTGGAATTTTTTAAACTAATTGAGACTTGTTTTATGGCTCATAATATACTTTATATTGGTTAGCATTCCATGGGTACTTATAAAAAATGTCTATTTTTGTGTCACTGGGTAGAATATTAGTTTTAACTAAAAATGTAATGTTTTGGGAAATCACTTTTGCAAATGCATACTCTCTCTTTTCTGAGGGACTATCCAAATAGTAATGTAAATAAAGTGTCTGTGTGTTTATACACACTTATCTTTTTTCCAATATCTTTTTTAGATATTTTTTATTGGTATGTCTCCAAATTCATTAGTTTCTTCTTCTGCAATGTCTAATTTACTATACACCATATCAATTATATTTCACATTAGACTTTTTTGGATGTTTATTTGGTAGACATTTATTTTTCCTATCTAAAGATTCAATTTGTATCTCTTTGTATTGTGTTTCTGTTTAAAATGATATTACATTAGCTGCTTACACATATGAGATGTTTGTGGCATTTTTTTTGTTATTCTCTTCAAATTCTAATATATCTCATTTCTATTTCTTTAAGTTAATTTATGTTCTCTATGAATCATTCAATTTTGGTTTTTTAAAATACAATTTGTAGCTTCCATTGGATTTCAAGTATTTTAAATTTTACTTTTTTGTTTCTGGACTCCTATAAATTTTCTAACTTTGTTCGAAGACATTAGTAAATACTCAGCAGTAATATCTTGCTTTCAGTACTACTATGTTAGTATCAGAACAATGTTGAGGTTAGCTGTAATGTTTCCTCATTTCTAAGATAAAATCATTTTGCATACTTTTTCAATGCACTGCATATTTAAGGGTTTATAATGTAGAGGAACTATTCTTGGCCTTGTGTGAACATCAGAGGTTATTTCCTTTAATTGCTTTGGTGATTGGTAACAGCCTTAAGTAGTATCCTTATGGAGAGGAATATTCAATGTACTCTTCGGAAGAGGATGGAGACAATTTGTAATAGAAATTGGGTTGAAATAAAGCAATTGAGATTGAAATATTTAGAAACTCTCAGAAGAGAGGGAGGAAAAGGAAGAGAGGAAACACAGGAAATTTGGAAAGCTACAATCAAATTAGAATTGGACACAATGCCAGAAATATCTGTTACACCAGGTTGACATCAGAACTTGAGTCAAAATCCAGGTAAATTTTCATCTAAAAGGTAGTTACTGTAAGTAACTTCAGTCACACATTATCATGCTCCTTCATGTTTGGGAGCAGTATCTTAAGCCTTCATTTCAAGAAAGACTTACACCCAAACCTGAAAGAGGTCTGAGAGAGCCAATCATGAGAAGATAATAATATGAAAGAAATTTGGAGCATAGAATTTTAAGAAGTTAAAATAAGAACAAACTAAATCATGAAATCATGGAAGTCAGTTCAACAGGCTTGAAATAATCTCCAGAGAGCATGCTGCTTGTATAACACAAGTGAGGAAAAGGTAACAGGAGAGAAGTGGCCTTTCAAGCTGATAGATATATATAAAGGATACAGATTAAGAAAAGTAGCATTTGATTCCGTGCTTATAACAACATCAGTTACTTCCAAAAAAGTAGTTTTAGGGATGCAGTACAGAAGATAAAGCAAGGCAATAGGAATAAGCAAATACTTGCTTTTTAAGTACTCATGGCCAGCAGGGCAACAAAACTAGGCCTGTTAACAGGCAAGGTACCTGAGGCAATTCCCTTGAAGAATTTTCCACACTGCTCTGATTGCTGTGCTATCACAGTAATAAAACCAATAGGTAATGGGAACAGTTCTCTGCTCTATGGACAATATTGTAGAGATTTTACCGCACATAAATCGGCCTCAGAAGGGTATTGATAAAATAGCCCAATGGAGACATTTAGGACAAATAAATAAGGCAACATAAAGAGTTGATCTCACTGGAAAATTTCTGTTAAACAAACAATGTGTGCCATAAGATCAAAACTACTATTACCAGAAGCTTGTAACCAAAGATAAATATCTTGTCTTTCAGCAGTTAAATAATAAATGAATTATGTTAATGAATTTTTCCATTTTCACTACAATTTAATGCTTGATTTATTTAAAAATATTATTTGGTGTTTTTGAAAAATAACAGTGATCTGAAAGAATAAAGTTAACAGAGAAAATAGTAGTTTGTATAAACTTAGTAAAAAAAAGAGGGGATCCTATATACCACACAAATACTCATCTTATTCTTAGAGAGACACTAAAGATAGTATGTTTGAGCCTGCAAAATTTGTTTGATGTCCTTGCACTGCATATTTTATGAATTTCTTCATTTTTAATAGCAAACTTTCACCTTTTCTCTTCTCTTTTTGAATAATTGCATTGTTTCAAAATGACCTGATGAAAGAATAAAAAATATATCCTTAGCTTGAAAGCTCAGAATGTTACAACCCAAAATCTAGACCAGATTTTATACAATATGAACCAAAAGAAAACTGAACTTTGCTGTTTGTATTGCATGGCACTGAAATTAATACTTTTAAATGCAAAAGAGAAAAAGTAAATGAAATTGATCTCAAAATAAGTTATCATCAGACACTCTTATACTTAAGTTTTCATTGTTTGCCTAGTCAAGTCAGACGTTCAAAAGAATATAATTAATAGTGTTTGGAATTTCATGCTAATTTGTAAAAAAGTTAATTAGCTGTTTACTGTTGTTTTCTTGGTTTTAATTAGGAAAGGCATTAAGTTCTGCTCCACAAACCTGAATATATCATTTTAACATGTCTATAACACTTTTTATTGAAAATATTTCTGAGACTTTTCAGCTATTTCTGTAAACATTTTTCTGCATTGTTTCTGATCTGAGAGGAAATATTTTCAGATTTTCACTGTTGAATATATTTACTTCATGCTTTATATCTGTAGCTTTTATTTTGTTGAATTAATTTTCCTTTTTTACAAGTTTATTGAGTTTTTGTCATGAAAGCATGTTGATTTTGTTAATTTGCATTTTCTCATATGTTATAATAATCATGTAATTTTATCCTTTTACTGTTACTGTAATATTTATCACATCAAGTTACTTTTTCATACTAGCAGTATCCTTGCATCTCAGTGATACATAATATCTTCTTGGTGTGTTAGTGAATTGTTAAAGATATTTGTATCTACATTCATCAGCAACATCAGCCCGTAGCTTTATTTGCTTGTAGCATTTTTTCCTGGTTGTGCTGTCATGGTAATGCTGGCTTTATCAAATGAGGTGGAAACAGTTTGCTCCTTATCAAATTTTGAAAGATTTAAAGAGAGATTGGTATTAATTTATCTCTCAACCTTTGTGAAATTCACAAGTGAAGCCATCTAGTTCTCAGAGGTCTGTGTATCAGAGTCTACTGAAGGAATATATTTGATACTTTTAGTGTGTGTGTGTGTGTGTGTGTGTGTGTGTGTATTATATAAAGGGTTTGCAAGGTGAGCTTACAGAAACTACCTGCAAATTCAGTAACAGAAATACACAAAGAGAATATCTGTGTATTGGAGAGATGGCAGATTTCAATGAAGTGCAAAGACCTGGAGTTCACTGTAGAGTCTGGTTTGACTCCATGTCAGAAAGAATGAAGGTCTGGTTAGAAGGCTGAAGAGTCTATTCTGGAAACCTGAAGGAATGCAGATGAATTTCTAGATGCAGTGGTGAACACTGATGCTCTTCCTCTGAATAAAGGAGACTTCCTTTCCGCTTCCCTTTTTATTTCATCGACTACAAGTCTATTGCTTGGTGCCACACACACCCCTTCTCAGCTGCATGTCAGTGACCCATAGGCACACCCAGAGATTTACAAATCTGCTAGGTGATCCAGGTGACATCACAGTTAATGGTCAACGTTTGCATTTGCCGAATCAAAATTTTTACTAGATTTAAGTACATTTAGAATTTTTTATTTCTGACTCAGTCTTTGTATAGTAACTGTTTATAGGAATTTATCCATTTCGTCCACATTATCCAATTGGCTGAAATATAACTGAACATAATATTTCATATTTCTGTGTCATCAAGTACTATTTCATTTGTTTGCTTTTTATTTATATCTTTCCTACTTTTTAGTTAAACTACTTAAAGGCTTGTCAATTTTGTTCAAATTAAAAATATTCAGTTATTCATTATAGCATCTCTCAGGTTTTGGTACATTGTGACTTCAATTTCATTTGTCTCAGATTTTTTTAAATTGCCCTTTTGATTTTCTTCAGTTTGGTTGTTCACAAGTGTGTATTTCAGTTTTAACATATTTGTAATTTTACAGTCATCTTTCAGTTGCTTAGTTTTAGATGCATTCCATTGAGGCTTGCAAGATACTTGGCATAATTTCAGTCATACCAAATATTTTAAGACTCTTGATAACCTAACATGTGATCTATTCTACTAAATACTTTATGAATTTGATAAAAATGTTAACTGTGCTATTGTGGGCAGAATGCTCTGTACGATGACTACTAGTTCACTAAGTGTTGTTCAGTTCTCTGTTTCCTTAATTGACGTCCTGTTTAGTTTTTCTATCTATTTTTAAATGTGGATATTAAAACAATCATTATGTTTCTTCCTCAATTTTGTCAATATTTACTTCATATATTTAGACTATCTGATATGGTGTGCTTCGATATTTGAGTTGACATACCTTTCTCATTAATGGACACTGTGATAGCTGTTTGTAAAATGTCCCTTACAGGCCAAATGATGGGTTTTTCAGAGGAGCCTGGATCTGAATGAATTAATAGGAGGTGAGGTCCACCCAGAGGAAGTGGGTCACAGCACTATGACCTTGTGGACTGGATTTTATCCCTAAATCCTTACCCCTCTGTCTCTTCGACCTTCACATTTTCGGTGTCATGAGAATAATAATTTTCCTCTGCCACTCCCTTCCCCCAGGATATTTCTGCTTCATCGCTGCTCTAAGGGAGTGGAGAAGATGACTGTGGACCGACACCTCTGAAACCATGAACCCCAATAAATCTTTCACCCTTTAAATTGATTTTTTTCAGATATTTCATCATGGCAAACAAAATCTGACACAGACACTTCTATCATTGAATACTATTTTCCACTGTCTCCTATGACTAGGTTTTTGTTGTTTACTTAAATTCTATTTCACAGGATAGAGATATGAGAATATTGCACTCTTTTGATTACTGTCTGAAGGAAATGGCCTTTCCTATCCTTTGACTTTCAGCCTATATTTGTATTTAATTTTAAAATGATTATTTTAGAAAACCTACTGCTGAATCTTTTTGTTTTTAATCTCTTCTATTATATGAATTTGGGTTGTGGGATGCAGACCATTTATAAAGTATTTACTAGTAGTTAAAGATTTATTATTTGACCTTTTTTTTTGCTATTCGCTTTGAGTTTCACAGTTTAATGCATTTAATTTTAGACTAGTTTTAAGCTCATTTGGAGAAATATTGACAGTAAGGTAAAGAGCTTAACCATCTGTCTCCTGCCCCTACACATGCATAACACCTTCCATTACCGGTTTGTCATCAAAGTGTTACATATGTTATATTTGTGAGCCTGCATTTACCCAGCATTATGACTCAGATTCCATAATTTGCATTATAGTTTACTCTTTTTTTTTGTGCTGGAGATCGAACTCACAACCTTCTGCTTTTCAGGCAGGTGCTTATGCCTCTGAGCTAAATCCCTAGCTGATATAGTTTACTCTGGATAATGTACATTCTATTGGTGTGGGCAATGTGTAAGGACATTTATCTACCATCATATCATATGCATTTATTTTACTACCCTAAATATTACCTGTGAAATATTTGACTCATAGTCTGTTTTGTCTGGTACAGGTGAAATCACTCTTGTTTTTCACTGATACCAAATTACTTGAAATATTGTTTTCCATTTTTTCAGTCTTAGACTATGTATGTTTTTAAGTCTAAAATGAATCCCTTGAAAAGACAAAAGACAATTTATTTGTGTGGCATTATATTTTCAACTCTTTTAGTTAAATACCAAGGCTGGGTCATATGGCAGAATATTTTTAGTCTGAAAGCAAACATGAAACTGTCTTCCAAATTGGCTACACCATTCTAAGTTCCTGCTAGCAATGGGACGTTTTGCTGCTGTACATTCCTGCCAACATTTGGTACAGCCAGAGTTCTGGGTTTTGTCCATTCAAAAATGTGTGCAGTGGTATCCCATTGTTATTGTATTAAATTAGAGCATTTTCTAATATGTTTATATGTTACTCTGTGTGAAGACCTTTGGCCACTTCTAAATCACGTTGATTATTTTCTTACTTTTGATTTTTTAGTGTTCTTTTTATATTTGAGGAAGCAGCACTTTATCTAATATGTCTGTTACAAATATTTCTTCTCAGTGTGTGGCTTATCTTTTAATATTGTTCAATGTCTTTTAGAGAGCAGACGTTTTGAATGAAGTATAACTAATGACTCCTGAATCCTGACTGAGTGGCATGTCTAAAATGGCATTAACAAGCCTAATGACATCTAGCTATTTCTACTAGGAGTTACCCAAGAACTTTATCAGTTTTCACTTTACATTAAATAAGTGATCCGTTCTGAGTTAGTCTGTACAGAGTCTAAGATCAATGTCTCTGTCAGCTTTTTACATAGGAATGTGCAGTTCTTAGACCTTAACTTGTTGAAAAAGCTCTTTGTCCATTGTGAACCATTTGTTATATTCCACTGATCTATTTGTCTATTCTTTGCTGTGTTGATCACAATAGCTATATATGAGGTCCAGAAATCAGTAATGTCAGTCCTTCACTTTGTTTTTCTCTTTCAATATTATATTGGCTATTGCATATCATTTGCTTATCTCTATAAAAATGCAAATAACTTTTTCATTATTTGCAAAGTAACTTGCTAGAACTTTAATTTACATAAAATCTATAGATATTTTTGTGAAACATTAATAGATTAAGAGCATGGAATCTTTTCATTCACGAATGCAGTCTCTTCACTGACTTAGTTCTTCTTTCATCTCTCTCTTCAGAATGTTAGTTTTCTTCACTTTTCATATTTTGTTAGATTTTTGTCTTGCTCCTGATTTTAATGGGAAAGCTTCCAGTTTTTCATTATCATTGTCTGTTAGGTAGATATCCTTTATTAAGTTGAAGAAGTTGCCCTTTATTCCTAGTTTGCTGAATATTTTTATCTAGAGTAAGTGTTGAGGTTTTTATTTATTTTATTTTTGAGCCTGAAAAGCCTCATGCTTGCTAGGCATTGTTTTCCCACTGAGGCAGAGCCATAGCCTACATTGATGACTATGATTCACTGGTATTTTGTTTCAGATTTTTGTGTAAAACCAATTGATGTTGCTAAATTATTTGGGGAGAAAGTTTTATGACACTAACTAAAACAAAGCAGTAAGGAAGCCTTGACGGTGCTCAAGGTGAGGTAACACTGAGTCATACTAGGAAGCTGCATAGGAGCTTGTGATAATTAATTAGATTAAAATGGGTTAAAATACAAGCAACAGAATTTGATAGGTAGTTGTGAAATTTGATGGAAGGAAAGGAGAAAGAACTCACCAGAAAAAGTTGCTTGGGATTTTGCAAGACCTGAAGGTAAAATAGCTTCAGCTTGTACCTCTGGAATAAAGATCCCTAAGGGTTTTCCCTTCTATTGCTATGTGATATGGTTTAGATTTAAAATTGCCCCTGAAAGTCTCATGTGTTCAGAAAATGAGGCTCTTGAAGGTGACTGAATCATGGTAGTTATAAACACCAGTTAGTAAATGTGGTCTCATAATGTGGTTTAATTTCCAAGAGAAATTTTTTATTTTGTTAATAATATCTCTGAGTATACATACATATTAAACTAATATCTTTGTTTCCATTCATGTCTTTCCTTTATCGTATAAAATGATTTATAAACTTTCCATCAATTTTTAAATATTTTTAAATTTGCAACTGTGTTTAAGCCATGAGATATCAAGAGAGGAGTAAACATCATCCAAAGAATTTTCCTGCTTTGTGAGGAAAGATGAGGACAATTTCTGTTGTACATAAGGTATTTGCATCATGTTAAGTGGTGCTATGGTGCAACCATCTTTTATTTTAGTGGTTATGTAGGGTTTCAGGAGTATTATATGGGTGCCAAGCTGACCAGTTGTGAATTTGTGATGCTTAATTTTAACTGGCACCCGACTGAATTAAGGAATGCCTAGAGCTCTGGAAAAGCTCGATTTTGGGGTGTGTTTGCGAGAGGGTTTCCATTGGAGATGAGTCTGTGGGTCTGAATGCACTTGGTAGGGAAGATTCATGATCATTGGAAGCAGGCACTGTTCAATCAACTGGTGCCACTGGAGAGCACAAAGAGAGAAAAAAACCAGTGTAACACTGTATCTCCCACAGCTGGGATACATTCTTCTTGTTTTGTCTTTCAACATCACAACTCAAAGCTTCTTGGTGTTTGGACTCCACAACTCCTACCAGCAGCTACTAGGGTTCACAGATTTCTGATCTTTCTCCTGCCTTGATTTTGAGGCTTTTGGACTTGGGCTGGTTCATACTATTGACATGCCAGTCTCCAGCGTATGTATGTCTTGCATGGGACTTAACCTCAGTAACCGTAAGCCATTTTCTCCCATTAATCACTCTCTCTCTCTATCCATCCATCATCTATCTACCTAGCTAGCTAAATAATCTCATTTCTCTCTAAATGGAGAATCCTACCCTATGCCAACTTTATTGTAAGATTTTAGGATTGTTTTGAAAAATTTTAACAAATAAGAAAATGGTATTTTTTCAAAGGAATACTGTGGACAGACAAAGGTTGGATCACTAGTGTATGTGGTTAAATGTGATTTTACATGGATATAGACATTAAATTAATTTGAGTTTAAATGATAAACATATATATGATGAATCCACTTACTTCACATGTTCACTTACACTTTTCCAGATTAATATATAACTATCATATTATCTCTTGAATTAAAATTAATTATTGAGAAATTAATCAGTTAAGTAATTTTCTCAAATATTGGATAAATTTAATCACCTTGTATACTAGCTCCAAATGAGTGAATGTATCAAACAAACTATTTAGTCTTTGGGCCAGACTATTTAATATATATGCATATACCTCTAAATAATGTAGCTTGTTAGATATGCTTTGACTGAATTGAAGTAGCTAATCTACATCTCAGTGTTAAATCAATAATCATCATGATTAATCATTATTTCTGCCTAAAATCTATGACCAGAAGAACTGAAAACTTTGAAGCTTCTTTGATACAAATATGAGACTAATTTTCTTCTATTGATTTAATACTAGCTATTTAAAGCCTGACTACTTGTAAATTAAGCTACATTATGCTTTGATTAGAGTCTTTTTATTTTTAATTCCTCTAAAGAACTCTGTGAAGCAAGGTCATTTTGCGTTTTCAACTGAAAATAGAATTTGGATTCCAAATATCAGGCTAAGCACAGTGTTCCCTTGGCCAGACATAGGGCAACATATACCTGTTTAGCTACCTGTCTTTTCATATGTATTTAGATTCACTACATTGCTGAAAAAAAAGAGTAATACTAATGAATTAGGACTGTATGTCATAATCATAGAATTTCTTTGGTATTTGAAATATGTTCCTGATTGTTTAATATCTTGTCAACCATTTGATAATGTCAACATAGTGATATATTATTCTTACGAAGCAGGAAGTCCTCTGTAGAATCAAGAATTTAACACATATTAACACAATACTACTTTTTTCCATGGAATAAAGATCTCAAGTAAAGCAGTGTTTCAACTCTATTTATTCTGATTTCTCATCTTTAATGCAATTGATTCTAGGTAGAATGCCAGATATTTCTTCAGTTTTTCTCCTTTACTATATCAACCAAACCAGTTTCCTTCTTACAGCATCAAATTCATAATTTATGTAAGAAAAATAATGAAGCCACTATCCCAGCTAGATCTGAAATTTTGGAAAGAGTCAAAAATTATAAAACTTTATCTACACATGGAAATATAGGCCTGTTCACAAAGCTGTGGGAGACTCTGGTACAGGGAGTCGGTCTGTACCACAAAGTAGAAGTTGTGGGAAGTAGATAAACGAATAAACAACTGAAATATTCTATAATCGCCTTCTTTTCCTTCCCACTGTCAAATCTAACAAAATAAAAAAGGAAAGGTGGTCATGGTTGATGAATTCCATGAAGATAGGCATCCTATAGCAAAGTAGAGAATGGAAGAATGGTTTAAAGATATACACACAAAATGTTCAGCATCACAGTTTTGACTAGAAGAATAAATACTACAGAGTAAGTTCCAAAAGTGTTGAAAAATTTCATTCTTGGAGTTTTTCTACAGTTGTCAAAAGATTCTATTGATAAACTAATAATAGGGGACCACAGGATCATAAAAAAGTTGAGTCTATAACAGCTAAGTATTAATTTATATAAAAAATAGAAAAGACATTGCAACTCAGTAGTGTTGGGCTGCATTTTCAACAATTATTTTGGAATTTTGACCATTTAAGATAAAATTCTTACTTACGTATCAATAAAATTATAAATTATAGGAAACTTTAACTGTAAAAATCTTAAAAATTGATTGAAACAAAACATTATATGGGACAACTTTCTCACATTTGAATTTATGAAGAGAATTTTAACATTTTGATCACAAACAATAGAAAAATTTATAAGAGTAAAATCATCCCTGAGAAAATGGAAGATAATATTTAAAAAATCTATAATGATAGAGAATAATCATAATCCATCATATATGATATACAAGAAAAGTCAGTAGTAAAATGCATAACATGCATGAATAAAATTTTCTAAAAACATATAAATGCTAAATACATAACCCAATAATTCATTAAATATCAAGGACATTCTAATTAAAAGAATAATTGGATTGCATTTTTCTGGTTTAGAATATCTAAATTTATTATTAGAATATTACATGAGCAATTTATTGTTTAGAAAATTTTGTATCTTTCTGCAAATGTCTTGGAAGGAAATTATTGCAATATATTTTTAAATTCCAGTGTTATCTTTTAATAAATTGATTTTTAAAAATTTATTACATTTTCATAAATTATGGTACTTTCGTCCTGTATAGTCCTTTTTTAAAATAATGATGCTTTTCCATATGTAGTAATGTGTTACGTTAAATAAGAAATGCTTAGAAATATGAAAAAAGAGAAGACAGATTAAAAATTAGGAAAGGCAATTATGTTACTCAACATCAATATTATGATACATTGATTTTAGCTATAGTATGTAAGTTCAGAAAATTTCAAAATATGCAGAAAATAGAAATCAGTGCAAAACAAATAACTTAGTTTAACTTAGATAAACAGACATTACATATATTGGCAAAGGTATGAGAGTATGCAAGTTATCATCAGGAATTTATACACACTAACCACCACAAACTATATAAAGACAGAACTAAAAAGTTTTAGAGAATTAAATAATATGATCATTGTATTTCAGTATTTATACACAACTCTGTCTAAGCTAATACACAGGCTGAATAAAAACTGAGTAAAATTAGAAACTCAACAGTATACATTTTAAAATTCAAGCTATTAGATTTATAGAGATATCTATATTAAAATACCTCTCTCCCATCACTTTTTATAGAGGGAATATTTATAAAAAATATACTGAGTATAATGGTTGTGCAGGCTTACAAGCAAATAAACTAACAAAACCCTTAGATTTGAGTTTAAAGGATAATGAAAGTACAGTCTCAAATATTTAGATACTAGTACTATATTATAAATCCATGATTATGAAACAAATTGAGAAAAACTTTCTGGCAAAACATAACAGAATCATTACACATTATAATATATAGGATACAGCTAAGTAGTAGATAGAATACAATGCATTGTATTAAGTGTTTATATGAAAATAAAAATAAAAGATTAAAAAATGAATGAAGTAGCCATTTGAAAACAGAAGTTTGAAAAAAAAAAAACCAGAAAGTAAACCCAAAGGAGGGAAATGAAACAAAAAATGGTTACAGATCAGTGAACTAGGCACCAACAACTGCACAAAAGATTAGAGTTACTTGTGAAAAGAAAATGCTATTGTAGAAAAGATTATATGGGGAAAAATCATTGCAGGGAAATGAATAAAATAATGCAGGGAAATGAATAAAATAAAGACAAAATAAAGGCTTAAGAATAAAGTGTTACAGTTTCATAAACTAGTCTATTTTAATGAATTGAAAAACCAGGTGGGAAGTGTATATTTCTAGAGAACAAAACAAAAATGTTAAAAGGAAGAGAAGTCTGAATTAGAAAAAAACAAGTTTCATGATCAAAATAATAACAGAATCAACTGATTATAATTGACAACTTATAAGTACTTCCAACTTATAAGAAGGTTTATATCATATACAGCTTCTTCCAGAGAGTACTTTATGACCATTTATTATTTCATATCTAAACATTTTATGTCCTTTATCTGGCAGTTCTATTGCTTGTGGTGTTCGAAGGTCTGTTTTTTGTTCTGAATTTATACTGACTCTTATGATGCTTTATTTTCGGAATTTTTTATTAAGATCCAAGGTATGGTTGAAATATCTGCAAATCCTGAGGATAAAAATTCAAGTTAGTAAGAGCAAACTCATATATAGCATTTACTCTGTGGCAGACACAGGTAAGCATTTCACATATTTACTAAAGTAGTCATCTAGCACAAGGGAAATTAAATCTAGTATCACAAAGCAGTGCTCAAAGTTAAAATGAAAAAGTAGAAAATAAAATACATAGTTCTAGAAAGATCAGACTCTTGTAAGCCAAAGTAATAAGAGTAGTAATAGTAGGCAGCACACAGTGTAACAAATCTTTGAATATCAGTTCTCCAAAAATATCATAAAATAAAGGAATATAAGAACCTCTGGTTTCAAATACTTGTCTGTTTATCACTTCTACATACAGGAAAAATAAATAATTCCAAATGGAGACTAATATCAATTTAATTATGAATGTCTAGATCTTAATATAATTTTAAGGAGATGAATTGATGATTAACATTACACTAATATTTGGCTTGGGTGTTTTTGGAATATGGAGGAGATGTGTATTTCGGGAAGAAATAGCTCACTCAAGCCAACATAAAGGATAGTATGACCATACGCTCAGCTCTAAGAAAAGGAGATTTTGCTTAGACTAGTGGAGAGATGCATGAAGTACACAGATTAGGTGTATCTGTTGACCATGAGGATAAAATACAGTTGAAGTTAACCAATACATTTCACTAAGAGATGACCATTCACTCTTAAACTTTGCTTCAAGTAATCATTCAAGTGTGTGATACCATGAGACAAAAAATTCATTGGTGTACTAAAACTGCTGATTATGATTATGATATAAAAATTCATGTGATGCTTAAAATAATTTTGTTTATAAACTTGAGAATATATCTTTTTTTAGTTTAATATTGCATGCAGGTTGGTAGTATTTTTATTGAGATTGATTGTATTTTTGTAAAAGGTCTCTGGTTATTTTTGTAATATAACTGACCAATTTTGAGTTTCTTTTTCTTCTATGGCTGCAGTTATATTTCATAAATCTGTTGTCTGACCCTATGTATATATATATATATATATATATATATATGCACACATACATATATTATGTGTATGTGTTTATAACAGGTTGATGACTTACCAATCATGCTGCTTAATTAACAGATTTGGTAACATATATTTTATTAAGAGCTCATATTTCCTAAAATAATATTTCTCTATGTGTTGAAATTCTTTGAACCTATCAGTGAAGGCTAGTTTACTCAGAAATAATGTTTTCCTTTTTACAAACCTTTTAGACTCACTAAAACCCTGTATAATTTGAAAATAGATGTTTAATTAAATGAGTTTATTGCATTACAAGTGATATGGATTCTAGCTCCCATAGTATGATCCTATGGCTAAGAATTTTCATATTTTTCTCTCTTTTTTTCCCATTCCACTCAGCACAAAACTAGGAGAGAGAAATATCTCTTGGATTTTGTGAGATGTCTTTTCCAAGTCACACAAAAAGAATATTGCCCTGGGCAGATTGGGAGAGAGTACTATGTAGTAGAATTTGATCTTTACCATATACTTTGTCAGGGACTCAGATTTTATGTGTACTTTATTTGTATTCTTTGTTCTGAGAAATGTTTGTTACTTTTCTACAACCTTATATAATTAAAATGTTTTAATTTTGTGTTTTGTTAGTACACATTTGCAGTTCTCGAGGTTACAGTCATCTCAGAGTGTGGTTACAGTACACACCACAGCTTGTTTCTTTTTTTTTCAATCCCCTCTCCCTTTCCTCTTCCTCCCTCCCTCCTCCTCCAACTCCTCTGTACCATTTTTCATACTCGTTGATATTGCTAATCTTAGCTCATGTTATGGCATATAATGTTTACGTGAATTGAGGTTATTAAGTTTCTGTATGTGAGTATTTTATTCAGAATATTTAGTTATGCTACCCAGGGAGGAGTTTGAGAAAAATCTAAGCTACCTCTCTTTAAGCTTCCTCTTGCTTTTATGCAACTTCTTTTTTATGTTGAGAGTTGACATTCTTTCAACAATTATTTGTTGCGTGGCTAATATAGATTTGCATATAAGTATATATATCTAATACTTGGGAATATTATAATAAATTTGTCTTTTATTTATAAGAGAACTAATGTAAGACAATAGAAGCATTACCTTAATTTTTACTTAAAATAAATATGAAACTAGAATAATCTTATAATTTCTCCATCATAACCTTTCAGTTTTGAATATGATATGAGGAAAGTGATGTAGCATATCTTCATTAACTTGGTAACAGAATCATTGAAATATCATCTCATTTAATTTATAAGTATTTTCCATTTTATGTTGGTATTTATTAGCTGTTGGTGGTAAATGATATTTACCAGAATAATTATGTTCCTTTTTAACTATAGTTTTTAAAGCAATGTTACTTTCTATGTTATGTTCTTCACCATTGAGATGTAAATAACTGTTTTATTTTGATGGGTACTCTAATATATCAGGAAAAAACAAACGTCTTTTGTGTAATTTAAAAACCTCATTTTTTATAAAGTATGAGAAAGGTAAATTTATATCTTTTTATATAGGTTATTGCTGATGTGATTTTGATTTCTAAAAAATTGATTTGCCCAGCAGAAACAAAACTAGAGACTAATTTGTAATACTAATTTTAATTTGAACATATCCAATTGATTTAATTATCTAAGCTGAATTTTGTTGACAATTTAAGATGTCATGTAGATTAATGCTTTCTGCTTTGTTTTTTGATACATTGATAGTTATGAAATTATAATACAGTTCAACTTTCAGTGTATTTTAAGCATAAAGTGGTTTTTAAAGTTTGAAATAGTAATATTAATAACATGATTCACCATATAATACTATGTGCCAGGCGTCATACAAAATGCTGTATTTGCATACATTTTACATACATAGGTTCTAGAAATGACATTTTAAAAGGAAAAATAAGACTCAGAATGGTTCTATAATTTAATCAATGATTACACAGAAAATGGCACAATAAACTTCAAATTGGGCCATCATGGTTTCAAAATACTTTCTTGTAGCCACTAATGTATTCATTGTGGTGCTGGCATTCAAGGAACAGATGCTACAGAGCTATCTGTTATATATTCAGAGAGCCCATTGTTAAGTTATGGGCCATTTGCAATAAGCCATGGCAGAAATATTTGCAGGATGCAAATCAACTATAATGCTACCAGTGAAAACTTGTTTCATATTCTTTCTTCTCCCCTTCCAGTTACCAGCACAAACTGCTTTTATTGCAAAATCTTGTGAATGTTTATGTTTCAAATTACAAATGTCAATACCAGAATTAATTAAAAAAATTGTATAGTAAGTAGGTATTGTCTATAAGCTAGTATGCATTAAGAAATTTAGTAAGATCATTATTCAAGGAAGTGTGCCAACATTTACTGTCAAATTACCTAAAAATTTTTTGAAAGAGAAAAATTGTAAAACGATGATCTCTCTTTTTGTTTTAGTGATAGTGGAAAGTGGAAATATCATTTCTTTTGTGGCTTATGTTAATCATGGATACTGTAAAATTTATAGAAGTATTATAGGACTTGTGAAACTGTCATCAAAAAAAGTAGTAAGTTTAAATCTGTGTCTTTTTCATAATAATCCACTAATAAATCAGAAATCCTAAATATATTTTCCAGGACTTATTGAGCAATAGTTTTGTGTGTGTGTATGTGTGTGTGTGTGTGTGAGTGTGTGTGTGAATTTCAATGCATTTATCTCCCATGTTTTGATTAGGTTTTCTTTTTCTTTCTATTATGTTGTAAGGTACAGAAATTGAGATAATCTTTCGTGATCAATTCTCAGTGACATTCAAATAAATATGCAGACTGACTTCACTTCTGTACCACTTCTGTGCAATGTAAATATTTTTCATTTATGGAAATGGCTTTGAGTCCATGATAGTTGGTATATTCTACCTCTTCAAATTCCTGCCACTTTCATAGCTGGAAGCCTACACACCTCTTTTTATACCTCTCTGCTCATCAGAGTTATCTTTATTTTAATTCTTATTGGATTTTCTACAAAAGAATATTGGGGGATTCAGCTTTTTCTCTGGAGAAACCCATAGTGAATCTCCACTAGGCACTTTTCAAAAGGGTCCTACTATTGTCACTTACTCTAAATATGCTGATGCCTCTATGAGTCTGCTATTGTCCTGATATAAACACATATGTAAGTAAACATTTTTGGTGATTCGGATGAAATTTCTAATCTATTTTACATACAGAAGTGATTTACGAATAATTAAATTTATTATGACAACAGTATTTACTTAAGACCAGGGATTTGGCTGAGTGGCACACTGTCTGCTTAGCAAGTACAAGGTTCTGAGTTTGATTCCCACTACATAACTACTTACTCAGTTTGTGCGAGTTCTCTCATTTATCAGTTATCTGTATGCTTTGCAGAAGAAGACTCGAAAACTTGTTTACATGGGAAAACTTAAGGAGAAGGAGTCATTCGGTGAGATTAGTGTTCTTCTTCAAGCTCCCTTCTCCTGTACAATTGTTGCTGGCAAAGATGTTGAAATTGGAATAATTGAAGACAAAGACTTATTTGGTAAATGCATAAATTGTCATTTAACTCTTACATCATTTTACTGAGTAAGATTTGAAAACAATGAAAGTGTTTTATAGGCAACTTTACACAACTCAGGTGAGTGTGTGTGATTTACAGAGATTACATATAAAAAATACGAGTTTCCCCTACTTGTAACATTCAGGCTCAATTATGTTATTTTATGTTTATATTAGCAATATTTCAAAAGACTTTGACCTGCAAGTACCAAAATCTCTCTAATTTACTATTAAAAACAACCACCTCATGTTCTTGAATATCTTTTAAGTTTTTATGTTTAAGGTTATTGCCTTTTTCTTTTGGTTTAGGTCAAGTATGTACTATACTCAATATACAATAAAGCTCAACTGTATGTAAAAATCCATGACTTTTAGTATTTAAGCCTTTTTTAGAAATCTTAGAGCTCTACTAGTAATAAAAGAATATGTATATAGCCACTGATGTTTGTGTCTGGAAATAATATAAATACTAAAGTAAAATATGCAATTTAGTATGAGGAAAATATATATAGTAATTAAACAATAAAATATTTAAAATGTCATTCTGTGAATAACTGAACAATGTCAAGCATTGGATAAAGGATGGAAAAGGAAAATTTTGTGGAAATTATGGATGAGGGGTTTACTTAAATAAATTGAAAAGGTGTTCATGTTATCTGTGTATGATTTGGTTTTATCCTGAATTCCAAACACTTTTACATCTCCTAGAGAATGTGTATCCCATACTTGCTTAACTCTGGTTCAAAATCAAAAGAATAATTCAAATCTGAATATCGACTTTTAAAAGTCATAAATTTGAAATGATGTTTTTACTTTTTTCCTTCTCTGACATTTAAATGCATTTCCTTCTAAGGCAAATATCCCACAAAAATAATCCCTAAGCACTAATTAAAATTATATTATTCTCCCTTGACATAGGCCATGCTTTTCTTTTTCAGTACTAATTATGTTAGTTGGTGTGGACTCTTATGTAAGTCAACATTTTACACATCACATTATCCAGTGTTCCACTGGGATTCAGAAGCAATTGGAGTTAAATGTCTCACTATTAAACAAGCATATTATTTTTGTCATGAAAACATTTTTATATAAAAATGAATTTACTGTTATTATTTATTATATATCATTCAACTATGCACAATTAAAAAATAGGTGATTTTGAGCTGGGGATTTAGTTCAGTGGCATAAGTACCTGTCTGGAAAGCACGAGGTTGAGAGTTTGATCCCTGGTACAAAAAAATAAAAAAGAGAGAAAATAGAGGATTATATTATAGAATCTTTTCCCAAAGAAAAATCCCGATTTCAAATGACATTAGCTGAAAACTATAGTATCTAAAAGTGGTTGTTTTTAAACAGGAGAAATGCCCAAAGACTTTTATCTGTAAGAATGATTCACTTAATAAAAAGTGACTCATTATTTTGATGAAAACAAGAGACATTATGGTAGCCACTGTTGATTTCCTGCTGTCTCTTACATATTCTCTTACATAGCTAAGATTTCCAAAAACAGTTATGCCACAAAATTCTTAATGATTTAAATTTGTTTGATGAATTCACGTATGGTAAATTTTCACAAAACTTCCATAACAAGTTTTTCTCTGCAAAACGATATGCTTTCTTTACATGGATGATGGAAATCATGATATTTTCTAATTTTTTATGGGCTACCAGGAAGAACAATATCAGCTTTTACTGTAATGTGTGTAGCTTCCTTTAACTCAGTAAATGCATGTAATTATTTCTTCCCACACTTTCTCCCTTGCTTTTGTACTACTTTAATAAATTTTAATTACATTTGTGTATTTATCTCAGATATTTATTACAGTACATATATTACAATGTAAAAAATTATAGAATCAAGTATCTGGATGAATGAATTATTCCAGCAATAAACAAAGGCAGAGTTTATTTAAAAATCTCAGTGGAGATTTAAATATTGGCTTACATTTTCCTGTCAAGAAAAAAAATGTTATGAAAACTAGATTCTCTGCAGGTGATTAATGACTAGTTATATTTCTACTGACCCAGAATCATGGAGGTATTAGCCCAGTGGATTTAGGGGAAACCATTAAACATATAGGTAGCATTGAAATAGATGGTTGATCTTGTCTGTAAGTAATATAGTATGAAATACTGCTAAGCAGAATTTTCATTTCAAGCCATTATTATAAGCAGAGTTCATGAGACATCTCTTACTTGAATGAACATGCAGCATTTTAAGAAGAAGAATAATTCAGGTTTAATCCTTGTTTGCTGATTTTAATTCCCCAATCTTATAATTATAGTAACTTAGATGTTGCTTTCTCTCAGACAAGAAATTTAGATGATTGATCATATAAAGTTATAGGTAGTGTGTATTTCTGTGATATTTTGTGTATTTCCCAGTTGTAATTGGTAAAGAACTAGAAAAAAGAGAAATATTGGCTAAAACACTATTAATTAGGTATTAAATTCAAATCAACCCAAAGGTCGATGAAAATTTGTATTTCTGAGACTTATTTTTAGAGTAAATTCATATAAAATTCCAGGCCAAGTTTCTGTCAACTTCAGTACTTTTACAGAGATTCTAAGTCTGTGTGTATACACATACAAATTTTATAAATTTATAAACATACTTTGTTTCCTAAGTTTTAATATTTTTATGGTATTGTAAAGATTAGGTTAATTGTTACAAAGTGCTACAACTTGTATCTGATGAATTCAATGTTATACCTAATGAAAATTGCAGTCTTTTGTAGTAACGCATTTATAGTGTATTTTAAAAATCATTTTTATCTTTTGTTTGTTTATATTAGTGATAAATTAATCCTCTAAAAATTCTTTACAAAATAACATATCCAAAAAAAATCAGAATATAGTCCATAATGTGCCGTATCAATATGCACATGGTATTTATATCCAAATGTGATACTGTGAAAACACTGAAATATAGTCATTATAGGATTGTATACTGTTTTTATCTGCCTAGTACTATACCATACAGTTTGTTGTAGTATTTCTGATAACAAAACTTTAGTGGTTGATAAATATTATCTTTCAAAATTTAAGGAAAGCATTTAATTCAACTAAATGTGTCTTCTAAAATATTTGTTAGAAATCACTTCAATTTAAAGAGTTATATATAAATAACAAAAATAGTACCTTTAAAAATAGTTAATAAAACATATAATGAGTAATATATAAATATTTTTATTAGTTTATTACTCCTAATAATGTAAACAAGTACAACAAATCATCTTTAGTGATTTTAATTTACATTGCCAGTGTTTACTTCCTCAAAAAGAAGGTAAGAGATATTATAAGAATGATATATCTTGTATGGCAGAGACTGCCCAGAGGCTGAACAAATTTCCCTTTTTCTTCCTGAATAGAAAGCAAGGCTGAATTCTCCAGACTCTCTTGCAGTTAGGTTACAGTCAGTTAGTTTCCATGGCTTTGGTTAATAGAATTCTCATGTCTGACCATAATATAATCTTCTATGATCTCACTCAATGTTTTGAGGTGTAGAGCTCCAAAGGAGCAGAATTACATGAGAATGGAAAAGTAGACCCTGGATGGAATTACCCAGAAGTAACCCTCAGCCAAGAACATCTGAATTGGACTTTGTGTCAGTGTCAAACACTTGTTAAATTAAGCAACAAAAAGTTTGCTCTGTTTGTTTTAGCAACTAGCAAGTTGATGCTGACTCATACCACTGACAAAATGCAAAATTTTCTTTAAAGAGTAATAACCTCCAAATAGGATATGAAATTAAGATGCCTTTATTAATTAGCTTTTCATTCTGAACAATTAGAGATTGTTCTTTCAAAAGAATCTGTAAGTATTTCAGAATCGGAAATATATGCCCATACTTCAAATCTAAATTTTAAAGTAGTTTTTAAAATAATAATTTTGTAAGAACCTTATAGGTTCTGTATAAGAGAGGGCAACAAAATGAATTCTACTCTTTTTGGATTAATCAATGGGCGGGCAACTTCCTGATGTCTTTTAAAAATAATTTACAATTTAGTTACATATTTCCATTATCATAAGACATTTCCTATAGTATAATGTGCAGTATATTAACATAAAAGGAAGTAAAATTACATTTCAAAAAGAAAACCAAAAGTTAGGCATGTCAAGAATTAAAATTAGCCTCTATTAGACTATGTCAGATAAATAAAAATTAACTCAAAGTTATTTGCAGGTAAAGTGATCATCAGTGTATTGCTGATAAAATTCATAACATGTACCTTTTCCAAAGGCATAGACTTCATTACAACTAAATCTTTAAATTTAGTGCAGTTCACACTAAAATATTTTACCACAGGTAGTGAATCAAATCTGGCAGTTTTGAACTCTTGTTTAAAAGCATTTCAAAACAATAATAATACTGAGTTTAGATTTTTGTTGTTCTTATAGCTGTTTATATGTCTTTTTTTGCTGTTTTTCTTCTTTTTTTTCTCTTTAAAATAAAAAAATATCAAATTTCAAATAATAAAATAAATGTAAAACTAAAAAATTTCAATGCTTTAAAGAAAAAAATGAAATGTAATAAAATTTCAGGGAAAAATTTTATTTATTTTTAAAATGTCTGCATATCACAGAAGTTCTTACAGTTATATTTCAACTTAAATTATAGTCTAAATTATCAAATTATATTCCACTGAGACTCTGAATTCTTTCTTTAATACTTTTATGATCTGATTTTAGGAAATTCACCCGTCATCCTGTCTGTTCATTTTAGGTTTTAGTTCTACTCAAAAAGTGTTAACAAATTCAGCTATTTCCTGCAGGAGGAATCACAGAATTGCTGCTGAAACATTTAATAGTTTACTATTTAACTGTACATTTATTGAACAAATACAGAATTGGATCACAATATCAAGGAAGTCAAGCAATGACCCAAACATGCTTTGCTATAGATATTCATCTTCTATGTTTTATTTTGTGCTATGAATATTTCTGACAGGTTTATTCTATCTTTGTAACAATGCCCATGTATTGTTATGTTCTTAGAATTGGAAAAATAAGATCTATTTGATAAAAGAACTAGTAGAGTGTTTAACGGGTTAACAAATGTGTATACAAATGACCTGTACAAGGACTTAGCACTGAACTGCCCGGGAAGTGTCGACTGACCTACAGTTTAAAGCAGTCAGATAAATGAGTGAGTGAAGAAAAAGCATGTGCTCAACTGGTGAATCAGAGACACAGAAATAAATTATAACTGTCTAGTTGGAGAATAGAAGTAAAGACCCAAGAAGTAATGATCAAGATAACATACTATCAATACATGAGGTAAAAAACATACATGGAAAAATAGGTGGTGGTCTTGCTTAGGGTTTTGAATAACAAGATGGAACAAGAAAACCAAAAGGATTGGGCAGCTTGCTGAAGACTGTTGACTGAGACATGACCTACATATTTTATCGAGTTTGCTCAGAATTAAAATCAAAGTGTGGTATATGAAACTTTGAAGATAAAAGAAGTTCTCACTTGGTGATTTAAAGAATGACAATTTTTGTCAATTTCTATCCTTGCAAATGAGGACTTAAATCAAGGATGCTCACACTCATTGTTTACTCAATCAGCTAACAAATTGGTGTATTTGCTGTCAAAGCAAGAACAACTAACAGATAATAATTTTCCCTAGTCTTGTTCTAGATCTTAGTGGAAATGGGTTTCTGCTTTTCCATGTTAAGTATAATCTTGACTTGGAGTTGTCTTACATTGCTTTTATTGTGGGGAGTTATATTCTTTCTTTACATATTTTGTTTCTGGACTGCACAGGCAACTGGAGAAATTTTTGCAAAGTATTCATCTGACAAGGGATTAGCATGCACAATATATAAAGAACTAATGTCAAATACAGTGACTCACTTGGGAAATACAAACTAAAATCCCAGTATCATCTCATCCCAGTCAGAATGGCTGTTATCCAAAAGTTAAAAACTAACAAATATCTATAAGAAAGGGAGGAAAGTTGATGTTATACACTGTTAGTCAAAATGTAAATTAATATAATCTCTATGGAACACAGTAAGCAATTTACTGAATTCATAATAGAACTACTATAAGTTTTAAGAATTCCAAAATAAGTGAAATCTGAATCTTAAAGGCATATTAGTATACCATGTTCCTTCCCAGCAACTTGCACACAGAAGTCCATCAACCAATAAATGAACATAGAAAATGTTCACACAAAATAGAATAATACTCTTCAGTCTTGTGCTAAATCTTCTTACATAATAAAATAAATTTAAAGAAAAAGGAATGGTTCAACAACAAATTCAAGGTCTTTAGGGGATATGAATTGCTGCACTTTTTTGAAACGTGTTCTTAAATATTTGTCTTCCTCTTAATTCACGTTTCTTCTGAGTTAGCAATGTAACTTTAGAATTCCATTTTAGAGGAATATAAGTAGCAGAGAAAGTCTATTTATTACTTATTTTTGTTTGTTTTTCAAAATAGAACAACACTGAGTACAACCTCAATGGACATCAATTAGGAGAATATTAATTTATGGAATAACAGTAATGAAATACCATCACACTACCCACACAGTTTTATCTACTGTTGGCAATCTATCCTGATTTCCTCCATTTTCAACTTAAAATGACTTTCCAAACACAAGTTTTAAAAGCACATTCTCTCTTTGTTCAGATGATGAAATACTAACTTATATATGGTGACAAGGTATTTCCAAAATTATATTTCATCAAATTATATGTATATATATGTGTGCATATGCATATATATATATATATATATATATATATATATATCAGAAAGTGTAATAAAAGGTAAAAAGACGTGTAAATTTTGTGTAAGTATGCACAAAAAGGTGGAAATCAGAGGTTGTCATTTTCTATTGTCAGGGTTTGGGTTGAGCTCCCATGCTATTAAGAAATAAATTTGTTTTAAATACTCGAATTTGGGACGTTCAGAGATTTCATTTTTATCTTTTCCTAAATTTGAAATTTACAGCCAAGTGTTCATTTTCAAGAGTTGTTTTCATTCTTTTGAGTGGCAACTCTAAAGTACAGTATTAACTCATGTTTAGTACCATATCACCTTTCTCAATCTTGCTAAATGCGTGAGAAATCTAAGTAGCGGCAAATTGTATCAGCTTGATTTTATGGAAACACAACCTAAGGTTAGAAAAGATAAATGGCTTGTCCAGAGGCACATCGCAAATCATGTAGAGCTAAAAATAGATTCATGAACAGATATCCTTTCACTTCCTAGCTTGCAATATTATTTATAAACATATTAGTGATTCTCTGATTTTTAATATGGTTATATAAATTTTGTTGCTTGCTAGGATTAGTGATAAGTATTTGAACTTGCTATTTTGACTTTCTAAAAATGAGACTTAAAAATAATCATCAGGCCAATTCAATCAGTTTTCAAAAATCCTTTGACATTGCCTTTAAAGTGGACATTTAGCACGAATAATATATACTATTGAAGTTAAGGGAAATTAAGTGTAGTTTAGTGAGTGAGTTGAGGGAGGGAGTGTAAGTGATAAAATCAGAGTAGCAAGAGGAAAAATGTAGGTGTACGATGATGAAACTTTGGTAAAGTACTTAGATTTTATCCTGGTTAAGACAGACACTAGAGTTTTGTCAATAGAAGACTGAAATGGTCTGATTTAAGTTTTCAAAGAATTATTTGAGTTCCATATGTAGAACAGATTTGGGGTGCAAGGATTGAAGTAAGATCAACTGAAGTGTTATTAAAGAGTTCTGTCAAAAATGATGATGGAAAATCTCCCAAACTTGCCTATAGATTCAATGTTAGTTCTATCAGAATCCCAGCCTGATACTTTTGCAATAAAAGGCCCATTAATCATAAGATTCCTGTGGAAGCACATGAAGTTCACAAAAGATAATCAGCACATACACTTTTTAATTTCAAAACTTACTGGAAAACTATGTGGCACTGAAATAACTATAGAAATATAGAAACGGACCAGGTTTGAGAGTCTAGAAGTAAACTCTGTATCTATGGTCAATTGATTTTTGAGGGTGCTATGATAACTAAATAGGGAAAGATTAATTTTTTCAGTAAATTATACTGAAATGGTTAGATCCATAGGCAGACACATGGATGGGTGAAACAACCCCTACTTTACACTATACATAACAATTCAAAATGAGTAATAAGGGATCATAGACCATGTAAGATGTAAAACAATCAAAGTTTTAGAAGGAGAAAATATACTGGCAAATCTTTGTGACTATCCTTCTTACACACCAGAAGCTCAAACAGAGAGAGAGAAAGGGAGAAAGGGGGAGGAGAGGAAAGGAGAGGAGAGGAGAGGAGAGGAGAGGAGAGGAGAGGAGAGGAGAGGTGGAGGGAGTATAGAAGAAAAGTACATAAATTTGCCTTTATAAATCTTTTATTCTTTACATAATGGTCTTAGGAATTGGAACACTAATTAACTTTAAAAAATGTGTGAAGGAGATGAACAGGATTTCTCCAAAGAAGATACGCAAATATCTGACAAATGCAGGAAAAGATGCTCACCATCACTAATTATTTGAAAAATGAAAATCAGAATAGTAATGAGATAACTGTTTATACTTGCTGTGCTGGAAAATTAAAAATATAGCTAATAACTGATATTGTGGATGGTTTGAGGAAATTAGAACCCATGCCCATGGGTGCTAGAAGTTTAAAATGGAAAATAGCCACTTTGGAAAATAACCTAGAAGTTCTTTAAAAAGGTAAACATGCATTTACCATATTACCAAGAAATCCTTTGCGACAACTTTATATGCAAAAAAAAATTTGAAAACATATATCCTCAAAAAGTTTGCACGAATATTTTAAAGCTTTGTTGTAAAAACCAAAAACATAAATAGTACAAATATCCACTAATTATTTATTGAGCAAATAAAGACCCTATATCCCTGTGACAGATTATTCAGCAGGAAAGAATTCTTGGCACATGATATAATTGAATTAAACTTGAAAACTTGCTAATGTAAAGAAACCAGTTTCAAAAGAAAACTATGTGATTCCTTTTGTATTAAATGTCCACATTTATGGGACAGGAAGATTAGTGAATGGTAGGACTTTGGAAGAGGGTAGAGTAGAATGAGTAGTGACTTCTAAAGGATATGTGCTTGTTTTGGGGGAGTGACAAAGTTCTTAATTAGATATGATGGTCGTATACCTCTCAATAGAATAAAATACTCTGAATTATTCATATTCAAATGTGAAAATTGTGTAGGATAACAATTATATTTCAATAAAGTTTTTTTTCTCAAGATATGAAATGTCTTATACTGGTATGATAACACTGAAAGTGATGGCAAAGTCAAACTCTATATGCACCAAGGTCAACCATATAATACCTCAGACTTTTAACTATTTTTATCTAAAAATGGTAAATTTAAATGGCTATAATTAATATGTCAAAGGTTTATTATACAGATATTTTTAATTTTAGGCTTTGGATGTATAACCTGGAAAGATGAGGATGTCACTTACTGAAATCTGAATTGGAAGTAATCTGGGAACTGAAATCAAGTTTATTTTTAGGGACATTAATTCCACAGTTAATGTGTAGTTATATTAGGTATCAGGAGAAAGTGGAAGAAATAATTGCCTTCAACAGGACTCAAGCCTAGTTGAGAAAGTGACTAGACAACTGTCTTTGTTACTCTTCCCTTGCTTCGACAGAGTACCTGACACCCAAAGTTAAAAGAGGTAAAGTTTGTTTAGCTCTAAGTTTGTAGAGGGTCTAGTCAATAACTGCCTGGCTCTGAGGAGGAGTAGAGTATCAGACAGGCATCAAAGAGCAGAAACAGTTCATGTCAACTGAGAGATGGCAAAGCAAGCAAAGGGTCTTAGCAGCTTCCTTCTGCTCTCTTTATACTCTAGGCTATTGAGATTAGGGTGGTGCCAAACAAACCAGTGGACTGATTTAGTAATCACCCACTTTTAATCCCTGCATCGCTCTAGATTCATTTACCTCTGAAAAGGTCCCAGCTATGACCCGTGAGCCTTTGTGTGGACATCTAGGTACAAAGCATAACTTTTGTTTCCGTACCTCCAAAAAGATTCATCTGTCAGATAGAAACCATAAGACCAAGTCAATCCAATCCATTCCTAGAGTAAGAAAGGTGAAGATTTGAAAGTAGATGTGTACATGGAATCTTTTTTTATTACTATTAAACTTGTGATATATATATATATATATATATATATATATATATATATATCACCTTCATCATAGGGAATTTGTACTTGTACATGATGTATCTTGATACCACCTTTGTTCACAGTCCTCTGCCCTCCAACCTCTCTTGCCTTCCATATTTACAAAGGTTTGTTTTCATTTTATCCTTCTTTTCTCACTTTTTGTTTTCTTACCCTTCCTTTTCCCCTACCCTCTCCTTAGTTCAACTTTCCTTTTGAACAATTTCTTCATATTTCACAATATCTATTATACATTTGGTTCTTATTTATACTTTCAGTTGCTATCACCAGAGAGGAAAAGCAATATTTACACAGTTGTCTGATTTATTTCACTTATGAGCATGGTCTCAAGGTCAATCCATTTAGCAATAAATACCTCAAGTTTTGTTTTTATGGCTCAGTAGTACTCCATTGTGTATATTTAAAAAACCCACATCTTTTTATCCATTCTTCAGTTGATGGGCATTTGGGTTGTTTCCAAGATTTATCTACTATAAAATGTGCCACTATATACATGGATGAGCATATATCATTGTGGAATGCTTGTAATTATTTTGGGAAGATAGCAAGAAATAGAATAACTGGGTCAAATGGGACCTCTAAGCCTAGTTTTTGATGATTCTCCACACTGATTTCCATAGTGATTGCGCCAATCTATAGTCCCACTAACAGTGGAGAAGGGTCCCTTTTTTTCCACAGCCCTGTTAGCATTTGTTATTGGTTGATTTTTTGATAATAGCCATTGTTTATAGAGAGAGATGAAACTTCGGCATTGTTTTAATTTGTATCTCTTGAATGAGTAGTGATGTTAAACACTTTTTCATGCATCTATTTACTGAGGAATCAATCTAACAAAGGAAATAAAAAGATCTTGACAATGAAAACTACAGTAGTCTTCCAAAGGAGACTGAAGAGGATATCAGAAAATGGAAAGATATCCCTTTTTTTTGGGTAGGAAGTACTAGCTTTGTGAAAATGGCCATATTCTCAACATTGTTGTAGTTAAAATGAAAAATTAAAAAAAACCCCATATCTTACAGAACTAGGAAAAACATTCCTAAAATTCAGCAGAGACCAAGAATAGCAAAATCTACCCTGGGCAACAAAATCAAGCAGAGAGGATCACAATCAAGCAGAGAATCACGATCCCTGAATTGAAATTATAGCACAGATACATTGTGATAAAAACAGCATGATACTGACAAAAAATCCAGACCTGGAGATCAGTGAAACAGAGCAGAAGATATAGAATCAACTCCAAACACATCCATCTACCTTATTCTTGACAATGTGGCCACACATGTTCACTGGAAGAAATCCTCTTTAATAAATGGCACTGGAAAAACATTTTCTATGTGCCACAGACTAAAAGTGGACCCATGTTACCCCCATGAACTAAACTAAAATTGAAATGGATCAACGACCTAAATATTAAACAAAAACACTAATCCTTTAAATGAGTGACCAGTTAGAAATCTTGAAGATGTATTTGTAGGCAAATATTTCATGAACAAAATCTCAATTGCATTTCAAATGTTACAAAGAATCGATAACTGGAATCTCATTTTATTAACAAGCTTCTGAACAGCAAAAGAAATCACCAACAAAGTGAAAAGACAACCCATAGAGTGGAAAAAAACCTTAGCCAGTTGTTCGTCAGACAAAGGATTAATATTTACAGCATACAATAATTGAAAAAATCAGAATCCTCAAATTCAAAGACTCAATCCAAAAATGGACATTTGAGATGAATACACACTACACTGCATATTTATTTGTCATTGTGTTTTGATTAAAATGAATTTAAGCTTTTGCAAAGCATCTGTTTTATAACCAAAATTAGGATTTGAAAATTTCAAAGAAATATTAACCATTGTTTCTTTACCAAAGAGAAGGTGGATGAATAGAGAAATACTTGGCTGCAAAAAAAAAATCAGAGTTAAGCAAATGCCAAATGATAGAAAGTTTAAAACTAAGAAAGGATCAATATATTATATATAATATTGAAAGCTAAACACCAAGATGAGTGGTAGAAATCAGTACTTGTGCTAGAGGGACAAAAAGTACTTTGAAGACTGAAACAGGAATTATGCATATATTGATACATTGATAGGGGAAGGACAAATAACCAAAATTGGAGGCAAACAAATGTAAAGTCAAGTGAAAATGCCAGATTACACATAAGCTATTAAGGAATTGTGAGTTTAACTTATGACCAGAAGGCTGATATTCTTGAATGCTAAAAGGCAATGAATTTAGTTGACTAAATGATCAGTCTGAATGGAAAAGGGTGAAATAATGGAGTCTAGATCAAGTGAAAATCATAATACCAATGTAAAAGGTACATGTATATTTGTGTGGACATAACCAAAGGATTCGTTTTTTCTTCTATTGATTGAATGTAGCAGTCATTTACACTGAGAATATTATGGGAATCATTTAAAATCAGAATTACCTTAAAGCATTGCAGCATGCTTGAATAAAACCAAATACTATTCTGTAACAGTACACTGCTACGCAATTGGCCAACTCTTACCATAATTGCTGGTTAAATGAGAAAAGGTCAATAGAATGGGGAAGAAGAAAGATGCTGAATAAGACAACTTGATATAACAATTCAGAAAACTGAATCCTAGAGATGAACCGTATTCTACTACTTTCCTGTTTTTTTTTTTTTTGTTTTTTTTTGTTTTTTTTGTTTTTGGTCTGGTAGTGACCAGTTACTTTGTCCTCTTTAATCTTGTGTTTCCATTTCTCTTATAAATGCAAATATGCACAGACACCCACACACACCCGCACACACAAACACAAGAATGAGTAGTAACAAAAGCTAGCACAAAGTAAGCAACTATCTATATGTTCAGTGTAAAAAATGATAAAATCTATCCTTTTTAGATGCATTCATGCTACATTTTCCGAATAGTTGACATTAAAAAACACCTATTTTACTTTTACCAAATAGGAAACATTTTGTTATTTTTTTAATGAAAACAGTTGGTATAGGTTTTTGGTAATTATACTTAACATTTGTTTTAGCCATGTTAACTTTATAAATGTTATGGCTCATTTTTTGCTGGCTCTTAAAAGAAAATGGATATGTTATGAGCTAACTTTAAATAAAGAGATACTTTAGTATTTTTATGTCCACCAATTTAAAGCAAAACAAGGTATGATATTATTTTTTCTTAAGTAGAGGCATTAAACCACAGAATTATCTAGTTGAATCAAGGTCTAACATTGTTTTAACACTTTTTCCCTTCTTTAGGAGTTAAACATATATTGGTACTCATAAATATGTTGGCTTAATGTGTTCCCACACAGAATGAAATAACATGCTTAACTATCTGTTTGATTTGGAAAACCTAACTATAGAGACATTTCAGAATAATTGTTAAAATGATAATGCAAATGATAGGTGAACATAATTTAAGCATTATGGAGGTAACTTACGGCTTGTATGCTTGTGGTACCAACATGTCATCGTCATTGTTGTTGTGGTGCCCAATCCTAGGAATGAATTAGCCTAGTCTTTTTATTTCCAAATGAGAATAATTTTCTGACTGTGACTCTGGGTTTTACTAAAGAGAGGAAAACATTTTTTAAAATATATTTATAAATGTGTATCACATATAATAAAAATACAGACTGTTTATTTTTTGAACATTTACTGATTTCCTAACAAATATCCAGTAACATGAAAAATTCTTCACAAAATTTTTCCAAAATATTGTGAGCATAGTAGGAGAACAATTAATGATTTTAATTGAAGTGATGATCACAAAATATTGCTCATACACCATTTTAAGCCCTCAGAGAATTTTAAGCTGGTGATTTTTCTCTCTGAAGGCAAGACAAGAGTTTGAGCAGTTAAATACATGCAAACACTGCATTTTCCATGCATTTTGGAAGTATGAAGAGTTAAATGGGGTGCAAATAAAGAGACTATTATCTAATAAATGAAGGATTTTGGAAAAGGAAATATTCAAAGATCACTGAATACAGCTCTTATGAGCTTTTTTCCCTATCTCATTCTTTCTGTAAGACCATGTGCATATGAGATAAAGAAATCTTCAGTTATTTGTGGGTATGCATCTATAACCTGATATGAGAATCTGTGTGCCATATCAATTCATTTTTCCTCAAATTCTATTATTTGGCATGTATCTATTTGATCTGAAATGTTGCCTTTATTCATTGATATTTAATTTCCAGCAATATATTTGTGTTTTTGAGACAGGGTCTTGCTATGCAGTTCAAACTGGCCTTGATCACTTTATAGCCCAGGCTTGTCTCAAACTTGCAACAGTCTTCCTGCTGCAACCTCCCAAGTGCTGGAATTACAGGCATGCATCATCACAAACAGCATGAAATATGTATCTTTTATTACACTTTTATAGCAGAAAGTATGCTTATGTTTCCTACTACATTTTGAAGTCATCAACTGCAAATACTTTTACCATGATAATGAAAACCAGTTGTGTTTAATTTTAATTTATATATCTTTAGCTATTCATTCTATAGAATATATTTCATATATTTATTTGAAGTTTTCATTACTGTTATGGTTTGCATTTGGATATACCCCAAAATCTCATGTGGTCATAGGGTACTTTTGAAGGCGGAGGAGTCTAGTGCCGGGATTGGTGGTTTGAGTACTGCCCCCGCCCAGGGGTGGGTAGCTGGAATACAGTATAAGATAGGGAAGGAGGAATGCTTTTTCCGTTTTTGCCCTTGTCCCCTTTGGTACCTTCCAAGGCAATGAATGTCTGGTTCTGTGTCATGCCACCCTGCCTTAAAGCCAGCTGATCGTGGACTGAAACCTCCAAAACTGCTGTACAGCTAAATAACATTTTCTTCCCTAATGTTGGGTGTCAGGTATTTTGTCTCAGCAATGAGATAAAAGTAACCAAGACAATTACTATTTTGAATGTGACTTGTTGTGCCAGTTAATCTTAACTGATAACTTTACAGAGTTCAAAGACTCCCGGAGAGGTGACTGAATCATGTTGGCACTGTGCTTACTGATGATCAGAGCCTAACATGCTTAGGTGCTTGATCCCAGGTGGAAGGGTGAGGCACTGGCTATACATTTTTCAAGAAACATCTTTTGCTGTGATTGTCTCCTACTTTGCTTTCTCACTGCCACGAAATGAGCCACTTTGTTCTGCCATGTCCTCAGCCATACTTTATCTGCTTCAGAGCCATTCAGCCACAGGCAGAAACCTATGAAACAGTGAGGCAAAAGTAAACCTCTCCTCTGTTAAATTGCAAGTGTCAGATACTTTGCCCCAAAAACATGATGGCTGACAAATACATTATTATGACTTTTGTCTACTCATTTTCATTAGACTGTGTATTAGGGTTTTACTAGAGAAAACAGATATAACACAAGAAATACAAATATAAGACAGTATAAGATTGGCTTAAGATGGTTAGCCACAGAGTCAGGTGAGGAAGCGTGCAGAGGGTGTCTGCAAGCCAGAGGCCTAAGGATTCAGTCCAAACTGGAGTTCACTGCAGTGTCCCGTGCAATTCCACAGCAGCAGCAGGCCAATGGGTCTGCAGCAGAAGACTGAAGAATCTATGCCAGAAGTCTAAAGGATGCAAGGCAGAAGCTGAAGAATTACTCCGGAAGTCAGGAGACTTCCAAGTCAGTCTCTGGGAAGACTGGAGCTCCTACAAAGAACCTCATCTATGCTGCTTGCTTCCATTTTGTACCATCCCGGAGATGAGCTGCCCTAGGTTGGTCTTCTACACCCTAGGGTGTACAATTGCTAAGCCTATTTAGTTAAGCTTTAAATGTCTCAAGTTGACACAATCAATCAACCACCACAGGCTATTTGTGTCTTTTTCATCAGTTGATATAAATTTTGTAAATTAGGGATAGTATGGTTCTGTACATCCATTGTCACTTTTGTTATACTTTTAAAAAATTCTTCCTTTTTAAAATTATTGAGAAGTATCTTCTCTTTTACAGCTTCTTCATTTGTTGCCTAATATAATTTATTTGATTTTAAAGTAGGTTAAAATATCTGGCATAAATTATTTGATATTTCTTTGCAGATTATTCAAGAATCATGCTCAGTCCCAATGAATAGACTATCTTTGCAAAAACTGTGTCTTTAAAACTCTATTATTTCATCACTGGTTTTAGATGCAGTTTTAAAATTTATGTTTCCTTTGTTTTTGCACTTTCAATTAGTTGCTATCTTTTAGTTATAGCACAACTTGCATCTGTTAGGGCCATTTCTGAGTTATAATTTTTTTATTTTCCATAAATTCTTTTATCTTTGTGCATTTTGTTTCTTCCATAACCACAGTTAACTTACTATAGAACTGAATGAATAACATTAATAATATTAATACTAGTAGAAGTAGCAAACTGTATTTTATGACTAGAAATGTTTGTGTAACTTGTTCCGTTTATCTCTTTTTTTATTGTGTGTTTCATCTGCATCTTCATCCAATCCCCTTAAAAAACAAAAATCAAAAACCTAAGTCATCATTTTCAATAAGGCTGAAATTTGACCAAGACATCATATCTAAACACATTTTCCTGAGTCTTTGAACATGTTCAAGGAACATAACTTTTTCCAGACAGTTCATGACAGCACATGGACCTTGTATCTTTCTTGAATAGTGCTGGAGGTATAGTAAAATACAGTTTTCAATTCATAGACTTTGCAATTTATATAAATGGCTTTCCTTTTATTATAGTATAGAATAATCACATATAAACAGTTGTGATCATGGCTTCAATTCTTCCACTATCACAAATTGATATTTACACTATTATCATCATCAATATTTAAGGTTTTAGAAAACATCTTATTTATATTTTGACCTGTGTTGTACCTATTATAGGCATTTGCCTTTCTTCATTTATTCTCTTACTCATGGATTTAAAATGATTTTTATATTTTTATATATGTATCTATTTTTTAGCAATATCTAAACATTTAGATCCTGATTTTGGCAAACTACTTTTTTTCTATTTTGCAACGACCTATGTGTGTATTGGCATATTCTGGGCCTTCCCTATTAGAAAAAGTAGACCTGCAAAGAAACCAGAAGACAGATGGCCTATCTGTGGGCCACTTGTTACTCTAGATCAAAAACGTTATGAACTTTCTATGTGAGCCCATTTGACTGGTCTGTAGTTAACCTGGAATTAAATGTATACTCTGATGAGTCTTCTAAAGTTTCCCAAAAGCTCTTCAGCATATTTACATTCTCAGTTACATATATTTTCATAAAAACATTGATTGTTTTATATAATCTAGCCTTAAAAAATGAAACTGATCTTTCTTCCTTTTCTTGTAATCTCTGCATGCCTTTTGTCACCCTCTGTCTCAGGGGAGGACTCTATGTTGGACCTCATTCCTCTTCCTTCAAAGTTTAAATTGACCATATCACCATGCTCAGCAAACTAGGCAGTAAACATATTTTGACTTAGGCTTGTGTATGCTTTTCTTAAAAGTATCTCCTATGACTTATTGGGCTTTAACTTTACTGTTATTATTATTTTCTAAGAAAAGCAGTAAATCTAAAACTAACATACAGATTTTACTGTTTACATCTTTCTGGCTCGTTATTCTCTTGTAAAAATATATATAGTCCCTTAGTAGGAGACATAGACAGATAGATAGATAGATAGATAGATAGATATCAATATATATTGATATATATATATATAAAACTTGTCAAGTAGACTTCTATTTTTCAATGACTAATTCTTTTATTGAGGTAAAGGAACCCCTCTCCCTCAGATTTTAAAGATATAAAACTAAAACTATTTATTTCCACCTATTTATTCCATTACAATGGGACACTATATTTGGTTTTCTTTTTATGTCTTCATTTTAGTTATCTATTAGCTTAATATACGATGATTCAGTGGACAGTGGTTAGCTGTAACTGTTTTTATGCATGAATATGAAGTACGGGACTGAAGAAGCAAAGATTTCAAACAGCTACACATAGGTGCTGGTCCTGGGGAGGCCCAGCTGTGGGCAAGGCCAACCGTGGGCACTGTCCGTGTACACAGTGGGAATGTTCAAAGCTCACTTGAACACCCTCTAATTTCTTTTTCTGTTCTTGCCAATGTCTCCAACTTCTTCGTTTCTAATATTTGTGAAGGAATTTCATTTAATTAGTCATACATTTACTAGGGAAAAAAGCAGTATGATTTATGGCTTGGAAACTGCCAAGTATCAAATCCTAGGCCCACACATATATTCTGAGTTATCTTGGATAATTTATGAAATTACTGCAAAGTTTCCTATATGAAAAGTTTCATAAAATAGGAATAAGAATCCTATTAAAAATATTTCACACAAGGAAGAGATTAAGCCCCAACCTATTCCAAAAATGGTGCTCAGATCCATTACTGAAATTATTCACATACATCTCTAGATACATTTTCTAAGGAAGAGATTAATAAACCTTTAAAGTCATAATCAATACATTGGAAAGGGAAGCAACAAATGGAGCTTGAAAACAGGTGTCTCTCACTTCACAGAAAAATAATCGATGGTCATAAAGCTAACAATATCATCTAATATGGTAACATTGGCTACCGATGGTAACATTTGGTTGTGTCTCACTTAGATTCATACTTCAAAATAATTCATGAGAATTTGCATAGATTTTGTGTATTACCAATTACTCATATACTACCATCCTGTCTACTTGTCAACCAGATGTAATTTTTCTGGTTTGTAACTTACAACATCATTGAAAGGTTTGGTGCAAGGACTGGATTTCTAGAATTGATACACCTTAACATGTAGCATTGAATTGCTGAAGGAAAAAGCAAAATAATCTCCAATATTTGCTTAAATTATAACTTACCACACATTTAAAAGAATATCTTGTGGGACTTCTTAGAAATATATCAGAATGTTGCAATGTGTTCACTAATTCTTATAACCATCAATAAGATTTTTCAGAAAAGTATAGGCCTCGCTGAATACCAAAAATCTAAAGAAGATAGTCTTATAATGAACACTTTCTCTCTCTTTCAGTGACACATTTAATGAAAGGTTGATGATGTGATTATTTATATTGTGGAAAATATATATAAATTTAAGGTTTGGTTTTCAAAAGTAGAAAAGTAGATTTCACAGAAGATTAGGTAAAAGAAATTTACACCATTAAATTTCTTGCAAATGACAGTAGTTAAAAAGAGTGCTTGCAGTTTTGGCTACATATGATTTTTAAAAACTAATGAGGCTTTGTTTCCATTCTGAAATTCTTTTTTAATTAATTATCTTAGAAAATGATTTGAGTATTTTTTTTAAGTCTTTCAAGTGATGATTGAGGAACAGTTCTATCTCCTTGAAGAAGTCTCTGGACCGTAGCCTAGAGGACAAAATCATATTCCAAGTTTTTATTTATCTCAGTTTAAAGCTATTAATTTGTGAACCAGAAAGTAGATAATGCTCAAAGCCTTACTCTGAGGCAACAGAAATTCCTAAGGTCAAAAACTGCATATATATGGTCTTTGGATGTGGTTTCTAGCCAACCAAATAAACACAAAGTAAATACACTGTAAACCTCTTGACATTGTAAGATATCTGCACTGAAATACATATAAATATCGCGCTCAAACCACCTGGGTTATGTAATTCCTAAAGCAGTCACCAGTTTCCTAAATTTACAACAAAATGAAAAGGCTGCAGAGGTGGCTTAAAGTTTGATCCCTTCAGAGTGGGAAAGCTTCGTGGTACCCATGCCAGATGTGGCCACAGAGGAAAACAACTCTTTGGATCATTTTAGATGCCACAAACTTGGACTGCCTTGTTGGGTGACCGAGGAGTCCTCTTCATTGCCAAGGAGGCGACTTGCCACTAGGTGTTTGATTCCAGTGAACCCTATGCATATTTTTTTATTTTTACCTTTTGGGGGTGTTATTTATTGTTACTGATGATCTCTTTTTAATCAAAAAATGCATACAGCCAGCGACTGTTGGTTTGTAAGAGTTTGCCTCTAAACTTCACAGAATTTTTAGTTAGTATCTATTTGTCCTTAAACTTTAAAGATTTAGTGACTAAACTTGTCTTCTAAATAGTAGAAAGTTAATAATGTTATTGAAGAATGGACATTTTTAAAGTTTACATATGAGAAAAGATCCATGAATTAAAATTTCAACATCAGCTTTGCTTGTGTATATTAAAAAATAGTTATATCAGCTAGTAGTTTGTTCTAAGAACTCTTTCTTGTAAACAATTGGTTTAGTAAAGAACATATGACATAATGTTGACTAACTAAGTCTTTTGGGGAACATTCATCAACCAATGTAAAAAACCACATACTCTCTGAATCAGTACACATCAATTAATGTTCTACATTTAAGAAAATTTGGGTAAGGTTTTTTTAACTAGAGCTGAAAGTAACAGATGCACACAAGGATCTCCCTTGAGCAAAGCCACAGATGTAAAAAAATCACCCAGGAGTGTGGCAGTTTTGCATTTGTGCATTGATTTATGTCTTGTAGTTTTGACAGAGTGTATTGTGATGCATGAAACAGGAAGTATTCATGAGGGTTAAATCACAGGAGATTTCACATTCTATGTTAAGGAGTTGTTAACTATCCAGTTTGAAATACAAGGCCATTAAAATGTTTTCATCTGATACAGAAAGACTGGTGTTCAGATAGTTGTGGAATAAAAATAAAAATGAAATAGTAAAGGAAGATAGGATGGAAGCAAGGCCATTTAATGGGGCTAATTGCAGTAATTCACAGATAATAAATATTTAAAAATTGAGCTGTTACTATACATGCACGCATATTGCTAAAGTAATGCTTATATAGTGTGATTATGTTGTCTCTCAAAAGAAAGTAGATATTCATTTCTATATGAATTTTACCAAGAAAAAATTAGATTAACAGACTGGGTTGAATTTTTTTCTATCTTATTGAATTATTTTTCAGGTTGCCTCATATAGATACTAAGAAGATATCAGAAGTTCCAGTATGAATTGTCACAAAAATATTAAAAATTTGTTGTCAATAGTACTTAGGATATTAGACTCAACTTCTAAAAGGCTAGTATGAGGGAGGGTATGAGGTCAGAAAGCAAGAATATTGCACAGAGGAAACTTCAGTGTCAAAGAGTACAGGATATTTTGTCTGGATAGAAGGCAGAGGTACAAAAGCAGTACTGAGTTCAAAATAACTGAAAACAGTCTGTGATTCAGACAGCATTGAATTAGTGACGTGTTATTTAAGAGACTGCAATGATTTTGAAATGAATTGCTTATTCCTTGAAATCCATTAATGCTATTCATATTCCCTTTAAATTTGTTGATCATAGATTTTAGTAATGTACCCTTTGTTTATAGAAGTGGGTCTTCATATCAGTGTCTGTGTTTGTCTGGCTGTACATTTGGTTGAAAGAAATGCTGATAATTTCTTTCGAACATGTAAAAACAATAGAAACAATAGACTACTATTTGATTAATATCTAAATCTTCTGTTGTTAATAAATTGACTGTCTTGTTTAATCCTTCTTAGTAGGAACCAATGTTTTGCCAGAACTTCCTAAAATATAATGGAGTGACATTTTAATCTGGCATCTTTCTTTCATTTCTGTATATTATTTTAGGACCCAGCCTACTCAAGTTTGGTAATTGTGTTGATCATATCTTTTCTAAGTTATACCTAGGAAATAACAAAAAAGGCTTTCTGAGGCATAAAACTGCTATCATTCATACCAGAGCCGAGCTGAGGGAAAAAATAAATCATTTTCTTTCTTTTAAAAAGCAAATCACTGGTTCTGTTTGAAGTTCTGCTTGCTGAACCTAATATACTCAACCATCATTGCAAAGAGGAGAGAGAATAGATATAACAAAATAAAACAGGCTTTGGGCTGAGAGAGATTTAGGTGAAAATCTGATCTACAGGGCTGAGAACATGTGTGATTTTTTTTTAAAGACAAACACTCAGTCTATATAAGCGCCAGTAATTTTGTCAATCATGTAGAAATAATGTTTGCTACAAAATGTCATTTTGTGGATTAGAAATAGTACATAGAAAATGTAGAAATAGTATAAAGTATTGGCAAATAGTGGAATTATTATAGTTAGTATGATTTATACAAAGATGATTAAATAACAATACAGTGTTAGAGAAATGTTCCTAAGAGAAACCCTGTAAAGTTATATGATGCAGCCATTTCTTTTGATTCTGTTCCAGTAACACAAGTATATGTGTCATCCACTTAGCAAAGATTCATTAATGCGTTTAATGCCTGAAACAAGGCCACCACTTTTCTTCATCTTTCAGCTTTTGTAAAGTACCTAATAGGTAAGTGACTGCAAGAATGACGATCTGAAAAAGCAACACATGGGGAGAGTAAAGCAAGCTACAGGTCATAAGTATTACTTGTAGCATGCCTGTCTGCAAAAATCTCATTCCTAAGACATGAACATTATTTGGCATGAAATTTGGGTAATAATGCCAATAAGAAAAGAAAATCGACCTTAAATATTCTGTGGCTAATGAGCCCAGGTGACTTTTTCAGAGACTGAAATCATGTCATATTATTGTGATCCACATTAGGAATAGTAGAATTATTGATATGCTTTTCACCAATGAAAAGCATTTGATTTGATAACACTTAACTGTTGGGAAAGATTGATCATTTAATGACAGCTTGAAATTGCTTCACATTTGCATCTTGGTCTCATAATGTTTTTCTATGAAGCTTAACATGGAATTATTGTTTAATACTTCATCAGCTATAAACATTTCATTTGCTTGTGCCATTTGAAATATATATTCTCTGATAATCATATCATCAAAAGGAAATTTAGAAGGCATTTAAAGCAATGTTGTAAAGACTGTTGATGCATATTATCTTAATCATTGATTTTGATATTTGTTCACAAATGAGGAGCTTTTCTAATGCAAAAATTATTCATAGAATTCTATAGTTTGATATTACTACTGGTGACTTTTTTCTTTTTCTTTATTTTATTTTATTTTATTTTATTTTATTTTATTTTATTTTATTTTTTGTTCTCTTTGAGACAGGGTTTTGCTTTGCAATTCAGGCTGGCCTTAGCCTGTTGAGTGCTAGAATTACAGGTTATTGATGACTATTGGTTGACAAAATAAATAATAGAAAAATTTGTCATGGATTTCATAATATTTTAGTGGGTTTTCATTAGCCACAATAAATTCTCAATGCATTTAGCTTTTTGTTTTATTAGCATTATTATTACTATTTGTCTTTTTGAGACAGGGTCTCACCATGTGCTTCAGACTCCCTTTGGGCTCACTTTGTGGCCCAGGCTAGTCTTGAACTTGCAGCAATCCTCCTGCCTCAGCCTCTCCAGTGCTTAAGTTACAGGAGTGTACTACCACGCCTGGTTAATGCATTTATAAGATAAAACATGAAGTGCACATATTCATTCACTACAAAAATCACTTAGTTCACATGCCAGTAATGAGGTCTTTTATTTCATATGCAGAATTAGTTTAAAGTATCTTTTGAATATAGACATTTCATTCATATAAAACTATTTAATACCTTACTTTACATTAACTTCTTAATCACTGCACTTTTGCCAAATTTGTTGACTGGTCCACAGAAAGATAAGCTGGTGTTTGAAACTGTATTAATAAGCACACTGTAAACAATAAGCGATGTATCAGAAGTAGACTTACTGAAATCATTAAATAGCATTTATTGACATTTTTTAGTCTTTTCATGGCATAAGATATGTTATTCTTAGTTTTATAAGCATCCATTATAATAGTTGTATTTGTTGACACACTCTGAATTTTTTCTTTTTTGGTACAGGGAAGTCAAACTCAGGATCTTGTGTTTGCCAGGTAGGCACTGTCCCACTGAGCTCTACCCCGGCCCTGCATTCTGCACTTTTACTGAGGTTTTATCCTAGAGTGCTGCCTATAAACTTACTGAATTTTTATTTATGAAGAAAACCACAGCAGCGTCGTGATAATAGCTGTCTTACATTAAAAATGTTTTCCGTAACTACTAAGATGGATGGCAATGAAATGAATATGGCTATAACCACTATTATTGTTTAAATAACATGCGATATTTTAAAAAAGAGATGCTTTTGAGTACCTAATAGATTTGACATGATTATTTTTCCTCATAATTGCAACTGAGTGACATTTTCGGAGGATTACCTTGCTCTTTAGTACTCTTTGAACACATTTACCTTTGCCTGCTAATTAGAGATGACTTTAATAACTTGGTTTGTAACATGAAAATATTTTAAAAAATTAAATACCTGAAGTTTTTCCAGTGTGAATCGAAACACTCAAATCCCTAATTGTATTGCTTTAAAGCAAATTGGGAAAATGCCATTTATTTATTTTTCCCCCAGGAGGAAACTTCACAAAGTGGGTAAGGTAGAGAGGCATTTGTTGGGTGCACAGGGATTCCCACAGTCAACAGTGGGGACTTCAGATGGCTGGCACTCATTGCTATGCCACCAGGATCTGCACACTGCATTGGAGGCATTAATATGAACATTAATTTCACAGGCTGCCCTCCAATTCGGGTAGATAGCATTAGCTTTTTCTATGCTAGTAGTTCTCTCTAGGAGCACTAATAGAACCCTGAGAACATATCGGTTGTTGGCCACCATGATTAGAATTTCAGATTCAGTATGTCTTGGTTGATGTTCAAAAATCTGTGATTTCTAGCAAGATCTAATGGTACAGATATTGGTGGGGGTGGAACATAAACTTTGAGAACCTTTATCTCCTACAACTATTTGTGACTACAAGTTTTTCTCCAGGGTGCCTTACATTTTCCTGTTTTGAGCTATTAACTCTTTATATACTGGCAATTGCTAGTGTTCCTATCAATGGAGCATTCACAAAATGATGTAGTCTTGCAATTTATGGAGCATCATTGTGATAATATAATATCTTTTGTTCCTGAGTGTGTTGAACAAAGGCATGCTGCAGAGTAGTTGATGTAACTCATGAAATTGTCCTACAGTCTAATTTCAGACTGGTAAGTTTCTTCTTATGGTTCCCTGACTACACTTCAAAGCACAATTAGGATATGCTAGACTCCTATCCAAACTACAAATGAGAGTTGCACTTCCTTTCATGAAGGATTAGGTTATTCAGATGTGTTTCTTGCTTTAAAAATAGCTATAAAAGCTAGATACCTTTTAAAAATGAGTAAATGTGGATAAGCTATTCTAAGTTCCTTTAATTCACAGTGAAGAGATTAAATTACCAAGTATCACTGAGTTTGATAAATTAAAAATAGCATGGCTTTATTTCTAGGATAGTATTTTTTCATTCATCTGAGGGCACAATTTGCTTTTTTGATTTTAAAGAAATTGAAAGACTAAAACAGCAAAAACAAAATAGAGCAATAAAATGATAATGGATTTCAAAACAAGATGATAGGAAATTATCAATGATCACTATACTGCATATTGGTATCTTCGAAATAGTTGCTCAGTTTGTAAGATACAGGCATGTAAAACAATTCAAACACAGGCACTCACATTTTCTTGCCATGATCTAATAGAAATAGAATGTAATTCGTATATATATATATATATATATATATATATATATTCATTCCCCTTCCATCTTTTCTCCTTTCCCCCATCCTAGTTCTTTCTCTTTGAGCAGTACCTTTCCTTTTCACCATATTCAGTTTATTACACTAGTGAGACAATACAGTATTTAAATATGCAAGTATGATTTATTTCACATATAAGTATGATTTATTTCACTTATGAGTTGCATCCATTTTCCTACAAAAGCCTCCTCAAATTTATCTTTTTTCTAGTTGTGTAGTACTCCATTGTAAAAACACATACTACTACTTTTTTACCCATTCCTCAGTTGATGGGCATTTGAATTGTTTTCAAGATTTAGCTATTATAAATTTTGTGACTATAAACATAGGTGCATGTGTATTACTTTAGTATGTTAATTCTTCTGGGAATATACCCTGAAGGGGAGTGGCTGGGTCAAATGTAGTCTCTAATCCTAGGTTTTTGAGGAATCTTCACACTGATTTTCACAGTGGTTGCACCAGTCTACAATCCAATCAACAACGAAGAAGTGTTCCTTTTTCCCCACAGCTCCACCAGCATTTGCTATTGGTTGATTTCTTTAGGTTAACCATTCTTTCTGGAGTGGGGTGGAATTTCAGTGTTGTTTTAATTTGCATTTCTTGAATGACCAATGGCATTGAACATTCTTTCATATGTTTGCCATTTTTATTTCTTTATCTGAGAACTGTGTATTAATCTCAGATGCCCTTTTTAAAATTAGGTCTTTGAATTTTGGGAGCCTGATACTTTTTAATTCTTTGTATGTTCTAAATAGAAATCCTTTGTCTGAGGGACAGTTGAAGAATATTTTTTCTCAATTCATGAGTTTTCTTTTCACTTTGTTGGTCATTTCTTTTGACACACAAAAACTTTTTCCAGGATTCCAGCTGTAGATTCTTTGAATATTTCCCATGAAGTTTGGTTTTGTTCATGAACTCTCACCTACCCCTATGTCTTCAAGATTTCTACCTACTTTGTCTTCCAGCAGATTTAATATTTATATCTTTGGTCCATTTTGACTTTAGTTTAGTGCACGGTGATAGACATGGGTCTAGTTTTAGTCTTTGGCATATGGAAAGCCAGTTTTTCCAACATCATTTATTAAAGAGGCTGTCCTTCTTCCAGTGAACATGTTTGGCTAAAGATAAGGTGGCATAATGAAAAGGGTGAAATCATTGCAGATCCTGTGGAAATACGGAAAATCATCAATATGTACTTTGAAAACCTTCATTCTCATAGGATCACAAACAAAGAAGAAATGGACAGGTTCCTAGAGACATATGAATTACCAAAGCTGGATCAAGAAGAAATAAAACTTCTAAATAATCCAATATCAGTTAATGAAATTGAAAATATAATTTAAAACTTACCAACAAAAAAGCACTGGTTCTCATGGACTCAGAGATGAATTTCAGAAGAAATTTAGAGATGATTTAATGCCAATACTCCTCAAACACTAGGATATTTTTTGAAAATGTCGGGGAGGTATAGAAGTATGAAATTAATACATTGAAAAATGAATAATAAATGTGAACAAAAGTGGAATGAGAAAAGTGAGGAAATTAAAGCATACTTCAAGGTTCAAACAGGAAATAGGATAAAAAATTCCACTATGAGAATGATTGCAAAACACATATCCAAGCTTTTCTAAAACAATTATCACAGATACATTGCTGTTATTCCTGCTACTCTATGAAGAAGTTCCAGAAGTCCTCCTTCATGAGCGTATTTATCTGTGTTGTCCTGGCTGCCTCAGGATACTGAATTCATTCAAAATGTTTACTTTTTATGGTCAATTTAAGTTAAGGGAAAACCCACAAGTTATATGGTGACAGATCCATGAATAAGGTGAATGAGGACACACCATAAGGTTTTTGAGAGCTTTGCTTTCTATTTTGGCAGCAGCATCCACTGCATTTTGGCCCACCTTCCAAATACACTCAAGGCGAAGGACTTTTAGAATAGCACTAGAAGATGACTAGATGTCTATCTATCTATCTATCTATCTATCTATCTATCTATCTATCTAGATATATTTAAAATAGTGGCAGAGTATTCTGAGGGGGATTAATAGCACCGTGTCTCTACTGCAACAAATTTTAAGATTTAAATATTCTCCATATATTTTGATCACCCCTTGTGTATATTGCAAAAACATCTCTGGATTAAATTAAAGGACACTTAAATGAGTAGAAAGATACTGTGCATTCAGGAACAAAGGACAGTGTTGTTAAGATGGGAATTCTACCTAGATTGATCTATAGATTCTCCATAATTCTATGAATATCTCTCTTGTCATTTTACAGAAATTGATAAACTGATCTTAATATTAATATGGCAATACAAGGAGCCTAAAATATTGGAAACCATTTGAAGAAAAATAGCAAAGGAAGGAGATTCACATTTACAAATTTTAAAACTTTCTTGAAATATGAGTCTGTTGTGTGGTACTGATATAGAGATAAGATGGAGGCAAATGGGATATGAATTAGAGTTCAGAAATAGAGTCAATTCATTTATGATTAACTGATTTTCAGCAGAAATACTTAGTCCCAACAAATGGTGCTAAGACAGCAGACTATCCACATACAAAAAATTGAGTTGATTTCCTTTATAGTATATGAAATTAAGTCATAATAAATGCAGTGTCTAAATATAACAACAAAATATGTAAAACACTTAGAAAGAAATTTAGATATAAATGTTCATGATCTTGCCTTAGGAAATGGTTTTCTGGATATTACAAGTAACCAGTGAAATAATATACAAATAAGACAATAAAATTTAAATCTTTTATGTTTCAAAGTACATTACTAAAAAATTGAATGGAACATTTATAGAACAGGGGAGAGTATCCATAAGTCATATATCTGATCTGGAATTTAAATCCAGAATACATGCAGATAGGTTACAATCCAAAACAGCAAGATGTAAAATAACACAATTAGAAAGTAGACAACTGATTTGAACATTTTCCTTCAAATTAGTGGAAAGGCAAACCAGAGCATTAGTGTAATGTTTTCATGCCTAGTAGGATGTCAAAATAAAAAATACAGACAATGAGTATTGGTGAGAATGTAGAGACTGGAACATTTGGACATAGGTGATGGGACTGTAAAATGGTACGCCTGCTCTGGAAAACAGCAGCAGTCCTCTAAAAGGAAGCCATCGAGTTTCCACGGGTGTACACCCAGGAGAACTGAAAACTTATGTCCACAGGAAACAATATAATGATTGCAGCAGAATTGTTCGCAATAGCCCTCAACATGGAAACAACCTGAATGGTAATCAAGCAGTGAATGTATACAGAAAATTTGGCATACCAATGTGATGTAATTTCATCTCTAAAAGTTATTTATTTATTTACTTATTTATTTATTTTTGGTACCAGAGATCAAACTCACAACCTTGTACTTGCCAGGCAGGCAATTCTGCTACTGAGCTAAACCCTCAGCCCCTGTAAAAGTAATTTATAACTAATTTGTGCTAAAGACTACGTGAATACACCTTGAAAGAATTAGGCCAATAGAAACTATCCAGCAAAAATCCTGCGTATTATGTAGTTCTAATTACATGAAATGCTTATAATAGTCAACTTCTCAGAAAGACAAAAAGGCTTAGTGTTCGGTAAGGCGGATGAAAATGCAGACTGTGTTAATAAGACAACTGTTTATCTCCAGTGATGCTGATGTCCCGGAATTAGTAGTGATGGTTGCAATGATTTTCTTCAAAATCTACTAAAAAACACCCCCATTACACACTTCAGAGGGGTGAGTTTTATGTTTTACAAATTATCTGTTAATCAATAGAAATTATAATATTTAGACAAACCTATGATATGTATTTATAAAACCTGATCCCACAATATAGTAAAGAACACATTTCACCAAATTCTAAAGGTTACAAATGTGAGAATGTGTTCTACACTTAATGCAGAAATGAAACAGCTAATCAGGAAACTCAAATTATTTTGAAATTTTAAAAACTCTTCTAAAAATGCGTGGATTATGAATAAATCACAATGGAAATGAGAAAATCTATCTAGACTTAATTGAAGTGAAAATACTAATTTCATATATCAAAACAAATTATAATAGAAGGTATCATGCTTAGAATTGTAATATAAGTTATCATGCTTAGAGGAAAATTCAAAATTGTTAATAAAGAGGGTTGACATTAAAGATTTCACCTGCCTTAATAAACTTGAGGTGGGCAGCAGTGTCCTTCCTGTACATGACAAAAAATAAGACAAAAAAATAAAACAAAAAATTTATATGTAAAAACAATCCAAAGTGGTAATGGTCAGCAAAATCATAGTACTGTCAAAAGAGGAATGCAATAGATGCAGCTTTGTAGAAATTTATATAAAGAGCAGAAAGCATCAGAGCGTATTATTGAATCTGATATGAAAAAGGGTGAGCACAGATCTTGACATTTAAAAACCAAAAAATGGCTATGACAACAATCATGTCAACAAATTGCAACATTTATATTCAAAATTGAAACTGAAGAATGTCTTCACAAGAGGAAATAGGAAATATGGTCAACTTGAATTTATTAAATAAATGACATACATAATTTAGAATGTTTCTATAATCACTCATTTGGTTTAATTTCTAATTTTGCAAACATTTAAGGAAAACCAATTATCAGTCTTACCCAAAACTTCTAGAAAACAAGTATAAAATGTCTCATGTTTTTACTTAGCCCACTACAATTTTTATACTCAAAACTGATGAGAACATTACAAGAGAAAGAAATTATTAGCCAATCTCAGAAGTAAACATATAAGCAGAGTGGTAAAAATATATTAGTAAACTTGATCTGAAATACTGAGTGTGCATTGCCGGTTTTACTATAAATCAAGTTCATTTCAGAATTATGAGATTAATTTAATCATGAGAAACTTTGATATTTAACACTATTTACAGAATGACTAAGAAACATTATATAGTCATTTTCCAGAAACCTTTAGTTTAATTTTTTTTCTTGTTCAGGGAATGCATATGCAACATCAGTAAGTATCATTGAGATTTCAGTGATTTTCATGATCACTCTAATGAAAATATGACCATGATGGTTCTCTGGGCATTTTCTAGAAAAACCTTCAAACAGCAGGACCCTTTGAATTACATCCTGACCTTACTTTTTCAGCTGTTCTCCCGAAGACTTTCTGAAACTACAAAGAAAAGGAAACAATAATTCTTTTTATGACTGTCATAATTTCTGAAATGGAATTTCTGTGCCCATCTCTGCTGATTCAAATGTTGTTAGAAAAGGAGTGAAAAGTTTCTGTATGTCAGAATTGACCACAATTCAGAAATAAATCTTCCCACTTTGAATTCTTGTGTATTGTAGCAACTTGAGGTAGAAGAGACAACACCATCTCATAATATTTATTTATTGAATAAATATTTCTGAGAATTTTTCTTCAGATTTTTGATGTTCAAACATTATATAAACTCAATGATAATAATTCAGGTTCACTAAGGATGGACTCAATTTGATTTACTTGCATATTCTTTTCTATTATGTAAATTGTTAGACTTTCTAAATGATTAAATGTAACATGATCTAGATAATGCAAGGTTACTATACAAATCAGAAGAATAATATTTATCATGACACTATTATATTCCTATCCTTTACAACTATCAAAGCAAGCATAATTTTTATAATTCTCACTATGTTTTATTGTTAGTTAAATAGCAATAACCCTAAATACAGTAACAAACGTTTTTCTAATTTAAAATGAGGTAATTATAGATTTTTACCTTTTCGACAAACAGGCAAACTTTGCTTAAAACCTTGGCAATGTCAATTGCTAAAGTTTTCTGAGGTGTCAAAATTGAAGCAAGATTATCTAATTCATACAAAATGTGTGAGAATTGCGTGACATAACATGATTTGTGTCTGGGGTGAGGCTTGACACTAAGTATGCTCTAAAATCCTTAAGTTGTTTGACTTCTTTCTTGTACCACACAGTGTCATTTTTGTGTTGCACTCACAGACTTCAAGAAGGAGATCACTTTACATTGATCTGACTGGATCGGATTTATATCCTTAATCTAAAACAAATAGTTTCATGGGTAATGACAAATAAAGCGTCATTTCTTAATAAATACTAGAGCCAAGTGGCATTTCTTGAATTACAACACCGTGTAATCTTGAGGCAGGATCCCTTTATTAGGTGATATATTGAAGAAGAGAAGAGAGTAGATGAGGTGAATAATTATGCTATGCAGAAGTTAAAGCCACAGTATCACAAGGGACCACAGGATTCCTAATGTATGGTGGTTTCTCCCTCGGTTCCTAATACATCTGGTCTCACTCAATTTTCATCAGGCTGTCAGAGTCTTCTGTGTTAAGTCCTATTTAGACACACATCCTTTTTACTTTATCTGTCTTTAATATATTCTAGTCATTGTAATCAAAAAAGCTTGAACTGTAAAATATGTTTGCTTTGCCCTACTTTAAATTCTATTACATAGAACAGCAAATATTAGATTTCAAAATGTTAAGTTGCTGATTTTTCATAAGTATTGATTTTAAGACTAAGATTAATAGGTTATTTACATTATGTTAGTGTGGGATATGTTTTTATGTTAAACTGATATTTTTACATTAAAATATTACAGGATTGACCACATATGAATATTGAAGAAAAAAGTATGAAGATCATTTAAAACTTAGAAGGAAAAATAATAAAATAGCTTCACTAATGTTTGAATGGGTTTTGCCTAAAATAGCAGTTTATGGCATATTACTTAGAATGTATTTGTGCAAGTTGGAAAAGATTTAATTAAAAAATAGTTGTTTGTGATATTATGTAAGAATAGCAACCTGTTCGATCATGTCAGTGAAGATTCTGCCTTTTTCTGTTTTTACTCAGATGCCATCCATGTGTTGGCTGTAGTTCTCCATGTCTTACTTGTTCATGCATTCCAGATGCTTTATTTCTAGAGCATAAAACAGTTTTCCCAACTAGTTGGCTGTTGTGTCCTAGAATCTGTATTTTCCATGAGACCCTCAGAACACTTGCTTTCAGGTCACTGTATTCAGGTTTATGTAGGTTAACTTGGCATACCTCTGTTGTGAAGTCAGATTCTGAATATTTCCTTTTTACCCTCAAGGATGCCCATAGATGAATCATAAATTTTGTGTCTACTATTGATTGGAGTCATTTATGAGGTACTTAGTATTAGGAGGGAGATCCTTTAAAAATCAATTATCTAATTGTAAGGCTCTGTCATAAAAAGGGACCCCCCACAGGATGAGGACTTGGCTGTTCCGCCCTGTAATGGGACCTAAGCAATAATATCTGCCACAGGTTAAGTACTAAATGATTTCCAGTTGGTGTTTATGAACCCAGATAGTGTGCCAATTAGGCTGAATCAACTATGCTAAATTCTCTGTGCTAATCTGCTTATATGTAAATGGAAATTTTGGAAGAAGTTCTAATGAATCAATTTTTATTGGGGGAATCTAATTTGGCCATTTTTATATAATTATAAACATAAAGTTAACAGTTTCTCTAGTTTTAGTTACTTTTAAAATTGTTAATTTTATACTAATTTTTCTCCTTTTTTTTTTCTAGAATTAGATGAAGTGACCCAGAAACTTATGCTTCAGACAGCTAAACCAACTTTTGGCCATCTGACAGATGTAAGCAACATGTTCAAATTGTAATAATTTCACTGATCAAAGTAATTCAATGCAAACACATTTACTATGTTTTAAAGTCTAATAACCTTCCTACCAAAGTGACTACTATAATATTATATATTTTCTAGGGAATGGAAAAAGAGATTCATAAAATTTAATAATTAATCACTCATTTGCATGGTGGTTTAATTTTGCTTATGGCAATTTTTCTGGTAATATGAATGTTAGATTACATATACTTTCACACCCTGTGTCAACAAAAGAATAGCTGTAAGAACATTTATTTAAAAGGCTTTTACATTTTAAAAGAGGACCATAAGCATTTCAACAAATATTTCAAAGGCTGTGGGTCATTATTTTTAGTTTTAACATGTCCATTTTATGTAAATAAGATATTATAGCTGCAAGAAATATACCTTTTGTAAATCTCTATGGAATTTGTATAGTTTCAGAATTCGTAAAGAACTACTGTGCCTCTGTACATAATAGATTTTTAAAATCGCTTCTACTAGGAATGTGATCAAAACTTTATACAAGTCATGGCATAATAAAAAATAAGGAGAACATTCAACTCAATTGCACTACAGAGGGACTGATAGAAGCCCAAGTATCCTAATGGCATTGCTTTCCAATGGCAAAATCCAAATAGCTTACACATTCCCCTAGCCACGTGCGGAGCTGGTGTTTGTAGGAGGTGGCACTGTGAAGAACGCTATGGGGAATAGTAGAGAAGTCTGAGAGAAGGACAAGATGGACAGTTTAACCAACAGTATCTAAAAGGAAATTTTTTTAAAAGTTGCTTGTTTGCATGAGCTATTACATGTTAGCCCTCCTCTCTGTTTCCAAGAGAATTCTTAGTGAAATCCCTGACTCCCTCTGACGCTTTCCGTTTTTCCTGATGGTTAAACTTGAGCAGAGGTTGAGTCCTCCACTCACCTTCCTGCAATATCTTGGTTACATTTTGAGAACACATCTGGGATTTGGGGGTTAAAATGTAGTTTTCAGTTGTACTTTGGATTAAGTCAAAAACATGAAAGAGAGATAAAAGGGCTTCTTCACCTTGGTTAACAATTTATAGGCTATAATGGTATTTGAAATATTACCTCAGAGAAGGGGAATATTACGAGTCTTTGCAAGCTTTAATGCCACTGGTAGTACATATAATAATTTCACACTTTATGAAATTAAATCCTTTTTATTGACTTCTGCTGCACATGTGGAAGTTTGCCTTACTGGACAGAGAGAAACAAGTCTGAACTTGAGGGAAGTTACGTATTTTAGAACTAAGCCTTTAGACTGAGATACTAAGTCCAAAGAAGACCTAGAGAACATTCTCTTCAATCTCATATTAAAAAGAGGTGTTTAACCCAAGTGTCAGCAGAGTCCAGGCTATAAGAGGTAAATCCTGAGTGCTACATTCTCTGAATTTTTTTTTTCCTGGTGCCTAGGATTGAACCCAGAGCCTTCATGCAGAGCAATCCCCCGTACTTTTCTTTCTTGGTTGCTTTTTGTTTTGTTTTTGTTTTTGTTTTGTGACAGAGTCTAAGCTTGAATTTCCAAATTCAAATGCAAAAACTAGGCTTGGATTTCCATTCCTTTTGCCTCAGCACACTAGAGTTCTGGGATTGTAGGCTTGTACTACCATGCCGAGCAAAAGAGGTTTTGTTTTTAATGGAGAAAGGGATGCATGTTTTTCTGAAGGAAATATATAAACAAGTGAGTGAACGCTGTTAACTAGGATCAGTGGGATAGGAAATCATTGAAAGGGCTGGCTAATTTGCTGAAACTAAAAAGAAATCTGGAATATACTTCCCAGGTGTCCAGATATTATAGAGAATGTGATGTGTATGTTGCAGGGAAGTGGACATTAGAGACAGCAGAAAAAGCAAACTGCAGCAAGGAGAAAATCCTAGAATGCACAATGTGTCCAGAGGGAGAGATTTAGATGAAAACAGTCATTTCTAATTAAACTTTTAAGTAGCATGAAGTGTCAGGTTAAAAGTAAACTCTGTTTTTCTTTTAAATTGTCAATTTTCCCCCAATGATTTTTATGTGAATAAATTTTTTTTTTATGCTGAATGGCAGAAAGTGCCAACTCCATCTTCTAATTTATTGGAAGTGAGAACAGATGCTATATATTAACACATCCATATCTGTGTTTTACACATAGAAAAAGTAAAAGGAAACACACTTTGTTCTAGTAATGTGTTAATGATCATGTAAGTGTTCATTATTAATTCAGTATTTGTCATTATGTTGTTTTGTGACAGTTCTCAAGCTGCTTTGAATTTTTTTGACTTCAGGGACATCTATTTTGGTACTTCACACAAATTAGCATTATTTTGTTAGCAGTACTCTGGCAATCAGAATTAAATGAGCAGATAGTATAAATGAATGGTCACACATGTGAATAACATGCACTTGGAACTGATCAGATTATACTATAGACATGGAAACTAATCTTTTGAGTAGTTTATAAAAATGATATATTTCAGACATAGTTTAGTTTTGCCTATGACATAACTGGATGTTTAAACAAAGCCAAAATTTAGACCTGGAGAGTAAATACTAAGTCAAAAGTGCCACTAAGTCACTTTTACAAATAGGACCTCACTTCCTATCACCAGCTCAAACTGGTTACTCCTGAAAACTGTTTTCCTTAACAGTGACTCTACAATGAGTCTGAAATTGACTGTTATGTATTTCATGAATTTAAGGTCATTAAAAGAAAATAAATATCTTTTTTTCTTATCTCATTGCAAGTGAAAAATCCCTCCACTGCCCACTGAATTGCTTTACCTCCACTGCTATCAATCAAGCACATTGCACATGTATTAGCATATGCATTCTCTATTTTTACAGAATAGCTGCATTTGTCCTTTTTAACATCAGTGCTGCAATGTCTTATGAATTTGTTCCTCTTATTCATGTTTGCCTGATTACTACTCTGCTCCTTCAAATTTCTATTTAAATTTTAGGATCAAACTGATTTATTAATAACTGTAAAATAATCCGTTGTGGTTTTCATTTTTCAGTAGTTTTACTTTGGTGTGTCTACATATGGTTTCGTTTTAGTTCTGCTTAACTGATTAAGTTTTGCAGTTATTTTAATCCATGAGTTTATATATTTCAGTAGTCTGAAAAATTTTTTGCTCGAATTTTTCTAAGAGTTTTTCTGCTCCATTCTAAATTATTCTTTATTTTCAAATAATGTTTCTTCTCCATTCTGTCTTTCTGGGGTTCTATCTATAAATGCATATAATAAATATTTACTCTATATGACCTTTCTTTTCATATTTTATAGATTTGTTATTCTTTTTATGTCCACTTCAGTGTACCGATTTGTAATTGCTCTTCTTTGCAGATTATTAGTGCTATCTTCTATGAGTTTTAATTTGCACTTAATCTGCCTACTGAGTTCTTAATTTCCAATTATGCAGATTTCACTAACAGGTAATATTGTATCTTTTGCAACTTTCTGGTCCAGTTTTACTGTACCTATTTGAACATATTTTACATTTGTTGTTTCCTGATTTTAAAACTTGAGTAACCTATGCATAACCTATGCATAAAATTATTCCTTTTTTTCTTAATGCTCTGTACAGTTGTGATTTTTTCATTATGTCTGGGATTTTTCAAATGAATGCTAAGTTTTATTTACAAAAATTCTACAGACTTTCTATATTTCTCTTGATGAGATCTTTCATGTATTCTAGGGCAGGTGAGATATGGGTGGAAGTTCAGCCTTTTAACCTGTTAAGAAAAATTAAGGCTGCATCACAAATATGGTAAAACTGCATTTGCTTCCTCTCACCTCTGAAACTGAGAAATATCTTCACCTAGGGAATTTCTGAATTCTGATTTTACCTCTTCAGTGAAGAGCACTGGAAGCTAAATTTTCTTTTTGCAGTAAGTTTTAGCTTCTTAGACTGTTAGTCTGTACGTAAGTCTTGAAGGGTCAGTCAAATATGTTTTTAATATCCCCTTAAGCCTCACATTTTGTCATTGTAGACCTAAGAGACATCAAAAGTTCAGTTTCTCTGTTTCTCAGTAATGATGTATTTGGACAAATCCCTTGAGTAATATCAGCAAGTGACACTAAAGGAGTAAAATTGGCCACACATTGGCCCACTTCTTCACATTATCGTATCCTCGTGACTTCATGGTGTTAGCAGCTCTCTGAGGCCTTTAAAAATCTGCTTTTGCCATTTGTTCTACTTGTGTTCATCAAAAGAAAAGATACACCACAAGCTAATCTATGCTGCCCAACAGATATTCTAAATATAGTTCCTGAAAAACTTTTGCCTAAGATAATTTCATTTTCATACATTCTTCAGGATAATCATTTTGTTTTGATTTTCTAAGAGACATTTAATTTTCAGTATATTTTGGGGGGAATTGCTTATAGTATCATTCCTAATATATTTTTAAAGCTGTCTATTGACTTTCAAATGGCTGAAATATTTAAATTGAGTCTTCTGTTCTCTTACATGTCTTCCATATAAGACAATTAGCTATTACTCTCATCTTTTAAATATGGATAATATAAGATGTTGTCATGTGCATGACACTAAGATACTTTATCTTTGCTGAAAAGGCTAAACTTCAATGAAGTTATTTAATATAACCATTACTTAGCAACATTGAGGCTGATGGAGAGTAATGGGTGTATTGTAGGTAAATGAATAGTTGTTGATAACATGTGCCAAAATATTTAGATAAATACTGTAATGAGATAGAATATGTATACAATGTGCAATAATCAACCCAGAATAATTAGCATTTACATCACTAAATATTTATCAGTTATGTTTGGGAGTCTTTCAACCTCTTTCTTGCTATTTCTTCTAAAATACATAATAAATTCTTGTGAACTATAGTTGTTCAACTGTGTTGTAGAATACTACAATGCTACCCATACACTCTGTGTTACGTCTTCTTTCTCTATTCATTGTAATCTTTAATGGCCATCATTCTACTTCTAAAAGTCAATGTTTTTAGTTTCTATGTATGGAAACATGAAGTAATTTTTCTTTCTGGGACTCAGACATGTCATTTAACATAATGTCTTTTAAGTCCATACATGTTGATGCAGCTGTCGAGATTTCATTCTTTTGGATGCCTAAAACTCCATTATGAATACATACCCCTTTTTCCTCTATCCATTTTATATTTATTCATCAATATCATGGTTATTTCAAATACTGCTGCAGTAAACACGGCAGTGCGTTTATCCCTTTGATATACTGATTTCACTTCCTTTGGATATATATTCAGTAGCAGTACCACTAGATCATGAGGTTGTTCTATTTTTTAAGTTTAGGAAGAATCTCCATACTGGATTTCATAATGGCTGTGCAGTATTAATTTACATTCCCACCAACAGTGTATAAAGGTTTATTTTTATTTATATCTTCATTCTCATTTTTTGTGTTTATACTGACTTGAGTGCAATGGTATCTTAATGTGGTGATTTTCATTTCCTTTATGTTCAGTGATATTGAATATGTATACTTACTGGTCAATTCGTATAATATTTGAAAGAAATGTCTATTCAGATCATCTGTCTACTTGAATTGGATTGCTTGTTATGTTTTTCTATTGAGTTTTTTTTGTTCGTATAACTTCATAATCCATTATGGAATGAATGCAGTGGTATCTCGGTTCATGAACCTAATTCAATCCCTGATTCCAAGGAAGATGACTGTGTTCTTGCTTGTGCTGGAAATCACGCTCATCACCCAGTGTGGAGTTTGTAAAGATTTTAAAAATTTTGCAGAATGTTTCTGTTTGTAAACTGAATTGTTAACTGAAGATTTACAGGACAGTAGTTTGAACATATTTTCTCACATTCTGCAGGCTATGTATTCACTCTGGCAATTGTTTTTATTTTTTTTTTTACTGTGCAGAAGCTTCTTAGAGTTAGATTTAATCTCATTTTTCTACATTTTTGTTGATTATACTTTTTGAATCTTGGCCAGAAATTTGTTTTAAATAGCATTGTTTTGCAGTATGTCCCCTGTGTTTTCTTCTAGTACTTTTGAAGTTTCATTTATTACTTTTAGGTATTTGATACATTATGAATTGATTTTCTTACTTGCAGAGCAATAGAGAAAAAATTGCATTATTCTGTATATGACTATCCAGTTTTCCAAGCCAGATCTATTTAATAGATTTTTCTTAGTCCAACATATATATACAGATAGATAGATAAATAGATAGATAGATGGATAGATAGATAGATAGATAGATAGATATTGCACCTTTGTTGGAGAGCAGTTGGCTATTTATGTGAAAATTGATATCTGGATTCATTATTCAGTTCGGTTAGTCTATATGTCTACCTTTACATTAGCACATTGCTATCTTGCCAATTATGGCTTTGTAAGATCTTTAGATGTTAGATATTTTGATACTTTAAGCTTTATATGTTTGCTGTGAAGAATGTCACTGGTATTTTGATAGCATTGCATTTAGCCTTCAAATTACTTTGGAAAATATGGAAAAGTTACCAATATTTATTCTTATGGACCATTGCGTAGGAAATATTTCCATTTTTGTACTCCTTCTATATTAAATTTTTGTAACTTGCAAAAGTTAAATTAAATAAGGAGCAAAGGTTTATTTTGGATTATGGCTTAAGAGATTTTAACCCATTGTTACCTAGTGCCAAGGCAGAAATCCATGGTGGAAGAAAGCCATTCTACTCATGGTGTTTAGTAAACAGAGAACAGGGAGGAGACTAACAGGATCAGGTATCCCCCTCTCCCAAAACACACCTCTTGGCCCATTCAGACACAACATTTAGAGTCTCTGAAGTCAGTCAGATCGACAGTGAAGATTAACCATTGTACTCTTCAGTTGTATTTTACTATTGCTTTGCAACTTTCATTGTAGAAATCATTGACTTCCTTCATTAAATTTATTCTTAGGTATTTTATTTACTAATTATTTTTTATGTTTTAAGTGGAATTGCTTCTTTGATTTCTTTCTCAGAAAATGTTTTATTATATAAAAACTGTTGGTTTTTGTATGTTGAATTTTTATCTTGCAACTTTTCTCAATTTATGATTGCTAATCACATTATGGAAGCATATGTAGGTTATTCTATATATAAAATAATGTGCAGAGAAGAGATTTTGAATTAAGCATGATTCATTAATTTGAAAAAAAAAGTAAAACTGATATAAGGGAATGAAATTCCCAACCTACTAGATATCTGGTACAAATTTGTGTCCTATAAATCAAAGAATAAATTGTAGGAACAATGGAGGTTAAGAGTAGAATATATTTATTGAGAGAAAGCTTCTGTCTGAGAGAGAGACAGAAGGGGTCCTGAGTGGGTTGCCAAGGACCCCTCTTTTGCTAAGAATTTTATAGAGCAAATCCACAAGGTGAGGTGGGTCCAAGATGGAGAAAAATGGGAACTCTCGAGGTGGGCATGAGGTGAGACAGAGCCATGGCCAATCAATAAGTTTATAATTGCTCAGGTAAAATTGATTAAATCAGAGACAAATAGAGAAGCCAGTCACGTAGCAAGCAGGCATGCTTAAAGACCAGTGACTCTCCTGTAGGCGGTTGGCATGGTGACTCCTGACTTCCTCAGGGTGATAGATACCTAGTTAAAATACCAACTACTGATGCTTATCCTTAGAAAGTATGTGGGTACGCTTGATTTGTCTTTGGTCTTGAGGTCTGACCCACAATGAAGTGTCTGTCTCTGCACAGCTGCAAGGTATCTCATCTTTTGCACTGGCTGTTTCAAGGGCCCAGCCCGTCTCATTGCCTACAATATTTCTGTCTAACAAAACAGTAGAGAATAAGGAAATATATTTTTAAACATTGTGAGTTAATTTCCACATTTGTTAAAATATAACAAATTTTAACTTTAAAATAGAATGTAATTTTAATGAAATGTACTAAGAAAAACAAACTCAGGTATTTTTAAAATGGAAAAATATAGTTAAAACAATTTATTTCTGTTTCAAAATCATTATCTGATTACTAGAACAAAATCAGATTTATAATAAAATGGAATAATTAGGTTTATTTTTTTAAAGATGAAAGTAAAAACTTCACTCAATTTAGAGATGTAACAAAAGGTGGAGGAAAATTAAGAAGTTCCTGTTTATTGGTGCCATCCCCAGCTCTTAGGTTAATGTGACGGCAATTTTTAGCAGTGTATCCTGAAAATTTCTGAAAATATACATAAATAAATATGTCATAAAGTAAAGAATAATTAAATACTTTCTGGAAAATTCCACATATAAGTCTACACCCAATGTGTCCCATTTTTCCCACACAAATACTCTGTATTATATATATATATACATATATATATATTATTCTTTTTGAGTGACACATGATAGTAATCAGCAGCTCAGGAATCATGAAATAGAACACAGCTAAGAGAACATGCTCTGTACTAAATCTGTATTGTTGGTATTCCTCACACATTGAGTGGCTGACATTTAACGAACAAGGAGTCAGTAAGACAGCAAAATGGAGGAGGCAGGATGGGAAATATTTTTCTCCTTATATTGTATGTAGTAAATGAATCTTTTCCAACTTCTTATTGACACTTGACTGGATACAGGTTTCATGATGGACTGTTACACTGGTTCTCCTTTTATGTGTGTGCTCATATGGAGACATAAGAACACAATCAGGCACAAATAACAGCCTTGGAGTCCAACTGAAAATATAAAATCCACTGCTACATGGTCTACAACTGGACTAAATCATGTTTTCCTATTTAATCTATTTACAGCATACTTATGTGTGTCAACATAGAACTTTTAGTAGGATGACCTAAATTATGTTTATTCTCAAGTTACTCTTTCCAGTTCACAATTCAGTATATTTGAAAAGAATGCAAGACACTGATTTTTTTTTCTAGTTTCATAAGTGATTTGCACAAGCTCTCTTCAAAATTGAGGATTTTTAAAATTTTGGCATTATTCTCAAACTATTTTTTTTAAATATTCTCTTTTAAAATTTTTTTTAAAAAATATTGTGTGTAAAATTCCTGAAATTTAAAAAGTGAAACTAGTTAAGATGTTGAGCTTAATTCAGGTTTTCTGTTAAAGTATAATATGCATTTTTCTTATCAATTACCTTACTTTCAAAAGACAATGCTGCTTTATTTTAGTTCCACTACCTTGTAAAATAATTGTAATATAATACATGTTATATGTCAATAAATAAAAAGGATTATTACAAAAACTATCAAGGAGGATAACCTAAAATCTTTCACTTCCTGCTAGTTGAGAACAGTGATTGTTTCCTAAAGAAATGTTTTATCTAGACTTTTGCTCAGGCCTAAAACTTTTGCAAATATCCTTATAAACAAAACCAAAATTTTAAAAACCACATGCTATGTACAGTACATAAAATGAAAGCCCCAAATAATATGATTGTATTTTTGACTGTTACACTGGTTCTCCTTTTATGTATGTGTTCATATGCAGACACAAGAACACAAGCAGGATCAAAGAACAGCCCTGGAGTCCAACTGAAAATACAAAATCCACTGCCCTATAGTCTACAACTGGGCTAAATCATGTTATCTGATAGTTGTGTCCATCCAAATTAGATTGCTTTGGCTTTGTGGAACTGTGTTCTGTCTCATAGCACAGCCTAATATGAGAATGTTATTACTAGAAATCCCAAGCCTCTCCTGTCAGTGTTGTACGGATATAGGTGTGGATATGATTTCTAATATCCTTTTTATTAAGACACATGGGGCATGTTTTTCTGGTTACAGTTACAAGAATAGGTCTTCTCCTGAATGCTGACTTGGTTTTCATTTCAAGGATACTGTGACCCATTAAATGACTCATTGATCCTTCTTTTGTTGACTACCAGAAAGCTTTGAGCTAAATTTGTGACTTGCCTCTAGTACAACGAAATTTTGCATGTTTTCCATGTATTCATCATACTTCTGACATTATCTCCTTTTCCTATTCTCAATCTTTCTCTGTCCCAATATTTTCACTGCCTTAACTTATTTTGTTTTTGTAATGTATATAATTTTATAGAAAGAATTTTTAAAGATATGTCATTTAACAGCAAACATAAATTAACTTAATTTTGCTTTACTGTCATCTGATGCCAGCCATCTAATTAAAATCACTCTAATTTTAATCAATATGAATAGAATGATATATTTTGGATGGTATGTTTTGATTGCTAGTGTATTATTTTGTCCATGATTCAAATGAAAACTTAAAGCAACATGAACTATAACCAAGATTATTATCAGAGAATTTAAGGGAGCTTTGTTTTAAGCAGTTGCTGAATGAATTAATAATGAATGATAAAGAAGGATGGGCAGAAGATTCAAAAGATATTTTGTTTGTATAGATAAAACAGATCATTGCTCTCAGATAGCTTTTGAATAGACCCAATAGATTTCTATTTAATTTCATCACTTAATAAAGTCATATTATTCTGCTATATTGCTAGTTATAAACACTAAGATTGCAACGGATCATCAAAAATGGAATATGAATGCCTTTTAAAGTTTAGGTTACACTGAAATGACCTCCAAGAGTAATATGGATAACATCTAGAAACATAGAAGAATTTTCAAAAGACCTGTGTGCCTGCCTGGTTTATGTCTCTAACAAATCAAGCATGAAGCTAGTATTTAATACATAAAAAGCAAGTTTTACATTCTAATATGAAGATTGCTCTGATTCTATTTTTAGCAAATATTATGACCTCTTTGCATAATTGTTGAGAAGTGCTTGCTTATTTTAAAAACAAAACAAAACATGATACAGAATTTCAAAAGTAATAGGAAATTAACACCAATTAATATATTGAATATTGTTATCTGGAAAGTAATTGTTCAGAATGCAAGATTTAGGGATGAAAAATATGGTCAAACAACCTGACAATGAAAACACAAATTGTTCTTTTTGATGAACTAACAGAGATTAGTAGATAGTTATCTATCTTGTTAATCACAGTTTTCCATGAGAAAAAATAATATAAAGAAAATTTATAGAACTTGGCTATGATTAATTCTTGTGAAGTTTTTAAATTTTCTAAAGACATTTCATCTCTTGGAGCAACCTTATTTTGCATAAATAATTTCAGTAAGTTCGAGATGCTCTATTATTTTAACAAGAGTTAATTTCTCAAATAAGAGAGTCATGATCTTGAATTTGTGATTAAGTTTTCATTATTGTTTATGTAAGTGGGTAAGTTTCATTATGTTTTTACTTATGAAATACATATAGTTAGTAAATGTAAATTTGGCAATTAATCTGTTATTTGATTGTGTAATCTGTTAATCAATTGTATAATTACTTTTTCAATTATATTCTTAAATAAATCATGTACAAATGATTCAATCTGCATTTAACATAATAAAAGAGGTATTTACTAAAGTTATACTACTTACACATAGTGACAAATGCCAGAGAAGTAATGATCCAAAAATCTCCACAGTGATTTTTATAACTCTATACTGTAGAAAATTAAAGTCACCATATATGCTATTTTTAATTGTACAGACATAAGTTGACAAATTGGTATATGACAAGGTCTATTTTTAGCTACACTATTGTAATTCAGTGTTTATCATTTCTACATTATGTGGTGACTTTCTAATAGCCATGAACTTATTTTCAAGACCAAAGATTTCAATTCTAAAGAAAGATAAGATTCCATACCTGAGAGAAGAATTTCATATTATAGTAGTTATTTTCTTCATACTTCGGAAGATTATACTCTGCATTTAGAAACTTTTAACAATAGTCTAAAGATTTCTATCATTTATTTAGAGTTTTATATGTTTTTACATGGTGATATAACTTTAGCTATTTTTAGATCTTCCATCAAAAACTATTTGATTCATTATTGAATTTCATAATGAATCAAAAACTATTTGATTCATTAATGAATTTCATAATGACTCATTTATATATATTTACATAAGTGGGTATAGACGTATACATGTATGGAGAGAAAAAAATAAGAAAGACAAGAAAGAAAACATTTGAGAAAGAAATGGGGTGGCATAATTTGTTAAACTGATCTCATAAAAACAATGCTATACATTAAACCAGGAACTCAAGGAGTCCTGTAAAATATCATGTGGTATGACTATTGTTTGCAAAGCTCATCTATAAATTTTCTTGTATACATTTTTACAGCAGTATAATATTCATAGAGTAAAACTGCACTATTCTTAAGTAATACTCCATTTCACACAAACTGATAATAGCTATGAACCACTATAAATCTCATGATACACATGAATTAAATATAAAATAAATTTAAAATTAAATACATAACAAAATACAACCTTATATGCATTTATTTTAATAACTATGTTCATACAATTTGAAGATATTGATTTATTTGCTTCTTTATTTCTTTTTAATTTCTTTTTTTCATTTTTAAGGTTGGCATAAGGTAATACAAGTAGTAGTTAATAAGATAACATAAAAAATTGCACTGCTTACTTCTATGAAAAATAAAACAATTTTTTACAACAAAAATTAGAATTTAATTTTACAGTGTAGTTAATACACTGCATGGTATTAAATGGGTGACCAAATATTATGCAAACTACATATATACATATAAATCCTACAAAGAAGAAATAAGTATGTAGGAGTACTTCCTCCTCCATGAACTAAGAGTGCAAATGGAGAAAATTAACATGTACATTAAGATAGTATTGAAACACAAGAATCATTTGGAGAACTATTTGGACTTCTCCCTGTTTCCTATTTATCCATTCTCATTCTGCCTCTCTATCTCTGACTTTCTCTCTCTGATAAAAGAAAGCATCCAATATTTAAACTACATGTCTGATTTACTTCACTTAATACTATGTTGCATCCATTTGCCTTCTAATACCTCAAGTTTGTCTTTCTTTATGGAAAAGTAGTATTGCATTATACATAAAAATCGCATTTTCTTTATTCATTAATTTCTTGAAGTTATTATACATTATGCTACTAGAACATATATGCATGTATTCATTTAATATAATGACTTGAAATCTTTGGGAAGATATTTAGATGGGAGATGACTAGATCCAGTGGAATTTCTATTTTGAGGTTTTTGAGGAATCTTGACAGTGATGCTACACAAAAGATATTGTATGAAGAAGACAGCAAATCTTTTTCCTTACCTGCATCAGCAAATTGGATACACTATCCACAGACTTCTTACATCATCAATCCAGTCAACCTTGAAATTTTTTTAAATCTCAAGTAGGGCTGTAATAAAGCTGTACCCAAAACAAAAGGACAAGAGAAAACCATGACTATTTTTGTGGGTAGGAATTATACACTATCTTAGAATGATTCTACTTGAAGAGGACAGCACGCTGTGTAAGCTTGTAAGATTATTTGTAGATGGTAGTGGTAGGAAGATGTGAGATTATTTATTCTTAGAGCCCTACATGAAGCACGTAGTAGGGAAAACACATGCTCCAAAGGAAGGAAAAAGGATGGAATTGGTGGGAGTGAAAACTGGGATAGAATTTGATGTGACGTTTTTCAGTACTTTGATTTTGAAAAATACAGATACAGATGAACCTCTTACTAATATCACTGTGATTCCACTGGCATTCTTAAGGAGGAAGATATGTATTTTGAGTTTCAAAAAGTAACTCATGTGGTAAATAATTTGTGGGTAGGAGATTTTGGGTTCTGCTCATCCATTCCAGTTACACTTATTCAGTGGTTTTAAGGCATTTTTTTTTACAATAATCTAATTTAAGTATAATTGTCAGTGTCAGAATTCAAATATATATATACCTCTACACAGCATGGGGATTGGATGTTTCACATACAGTCACAAAGAGTAAAACCAGCAAAAATCCTGTTAAGAGCTCGAATGACATCATCTATTGTACAACTTTATTTTTCTTGACCTGCTGGAACTTTAGTTCATTGAAGTTCTGGGCACAAAACAAGGGACATCTGTTCAGTGGAGTATTTTGTAATTCATATGTTAATTAAGAAGGACTCTAGTTCCTAGCATTTCATTTATTTTTCATAATACATATGCCCCATGGCATTTCACAATGGGTGTTGCCATATAAATACGAAATATAAATAAACAAAGCAAGCCATTCATTTCTGCTTCTGGACTTTTAGTTGTACATGATGTAACTCTAAGTGCTTTATTTCACCTGGCCAGAACCTTATGGGATTTTCTCCAGGAGAAAGATCAGCTCAGTGGGATTCGTGCATCTGTCACATCTGGACTATCTCAGAGGAGAATAGTCAGTCCAGGCAGGGGCCCAGCGAAGGGTGAATATCTCATAAAGTGTGGCAGCCTGCTTATATTTTGCAGCCAAAAGCAAATGCATATTAGTCAGTTCTCTACTTTCTAATGCATGATTCTGGTTATTATTTTTAGTTACTTACATGAAGACCAACCACAAAATAATCAGGACAAATTTATGCCAAGTTAAAACCATTTAGCAACCTTGTGGAAAGCAGGAAAATGGAGATCCTTCACCCTGCAATAGGAATCATGAATTTTAAATTGGGGTGGTACACAGTTTATGAGACGAGATAGAGCTATCAACAGTAATAGAATATTAGTACAGGAAAACACAAACTTCAAAAATACTGTCTGATTATGTGCATAAACTGTTGAAAATTTATCTTCTATTTTCTTTTCTTATCAGATTCTGAAAAGACATTTTCTGTTTCTGAAAATAATGTTTTTGCTCTATAATAGACAATGGAATATTTTTATTTAGGTTTTTTATTTTAAAGAGAAAAAACAGAAAAATTAAGAAGCAAACAATTAAAAACAACAACAAAAGCAAAATGATGATGACAACAACAATAACAAAAAATGGTGATTTTGAAATTTAAAACAAGATGATAGAAATTTAACAATAGCTGTTATATTGCATATTGTTATAGTAATTGCTCAGACTACCAGATACAGGCATGCAAGATTAAACAAACACTATAATTTCTCTTTCAGCAATTTCATTCTCTTTTACTATATCTGTGGTAACTGTTGATCTTATTTATTCTTTCAATTTCTTACACTAGCAAGATAATATATTGTTTACACATGCAAGTCTGATTTATTCACTTATGAGTATGGTTTCTAGTTGCATCTGTTTACCTATAAATGCCTCAAGTTTATCACCTTTATAACTTTGTAGCATTTCATTATATAAAAATACCACATCTTTTTATCAGTTCCTCAGCTGGTAGGCATTTGGGTTGTTCCCAAGATTTGGCTATTTCAAATTGTGCTGCTGTAAATATGGGTGTACATATATTGTTGTGGTATGATGTTTATAATTCTGGAAAAATATCTGGAAGAGGAGTAGCTAGGTCGAATGGAACTTTTGGTCCTAGTTTTTGTGGAATCTCCACACTGATTTCCACAGTGATTGCACCAGTCTGCACTCCACCAACAGTGGAGAAGTGTTCCTTTTTCCCCAGCATTTGTTATTGGTTAATTTCTTGATGTTAGCCATTATTTTGGGGGTGAGATGGTATCTCAGTGTTGTTTTAACTTACATTTGTCGCATGATCGATGATGTTTTACATTTTTGCATATATTTATTTACCATTTGTATTTCTTCACCTGAGAAGTGTGTATTCATCTCAGATGCACATTTTTGGATTGGGTCTTTAAATTGGGAAGGCCTGATTTTTTTTCAATTCTTTATACGCTCTAGATAAAAGTCTTTTGGCTGAGGTACAGCTGGCAAAAATCTTTTCCCAGTCTGTGGGTTTTCTTTTCACTCTTCTGGTGATTTCGTTCGATGTGCAAAAACTTTTTAGTAAGATAAGATCCTAGTTGTTGATTCTGTGAAGCACTTCCCGTGCAGTTTGGTTTTTGTTCATGGATTCTCGGCCTACCCTTATATCCTAGAGATTTCTACCCACTTTGTCTTCCAGGAGGCTTACTGTTTCTGTCTTAATATTTAGATCTTTGATTCCTTTTATTTTTAAAAAGACAGTTAATTATATTTTGTAGATATATGTAGATACTGATATTTAAATATAGATATATAGGCATAGGCAAATGTAGATATAGACATAGATACAGGTATATAACATACACTGAAGGATTATTTCTCACAGATCAGAATTAAACACAATTCTTAATATTTCAACATAGAAGAATATGTACTGGAGCCTGGCTACATATTTATGGATAATAATGTATACTGTTGGAAAATAACAAAATTTAACACTATTAGAAGAACCAAAGGATGCTTTAAACATAATTTTGTTAGACTTCTATCAAAGTAAACTGAATTTATTCATTTAATTCTCATTACAACAGCAAAACTACCTTGCAAAATATTAATAACAATGAAAATCAACACATTATTTGTCATAATGTTATATTAAAATATCAAAAACAACTTATAGGTTTAAAGATTTTATATTTAGTTTTTATCAAAATATTAAAGTGTAACTTCATTAAGGAAATTGTTTTATAAATTCTGCTGAGTACACTAAAATCCAGTAAGAAAATTCCATGCCCTCAGTAGATTTTATAATCTATTTTATGATATAGCTATATAATAATTTAGTGAAATGAATAATGACAAAATTTTTGTTTCCTGAGTATGATAATTTCCTTGACACACAGCAAAACTAGTAACTGTTCTAATGGTTCCATATATTTTATTTTCCTTTACTGTTCATAGATGACCTATGGAGGGTTATTATTCCCTTTCTGCAAATGAAGCAATTGAGACTGAGAAGGAGCAAACATTATCTAATCTCAAGCTTGTCTGATTTTAGAGCCAAGGTTTCAACCTCTTTTTATGGTTTAGATCTAGAACGTTTCCCCCAAAACTCATGTATTAAGAGATAGGAATTTTAGAAAGCGATTACATAATATGGTGCTATAGCTGACTTGCTATTTGGAGGTGGTGCCCAGTTCAAAGTGGGTCACTGGGGCTGCAGCTTGGCAGAGCATATTCCCCTAACCATCTTCTCCTTCTCATTCTGCTTCCTGGCTACTATGACATGAGCAAGTTTCCTCCACAGCAGATCCTCCCATGTGTCATATCTCCATCTAATCCAGTCAACCATGGACTGAACTTTTGAGCCAAAATATTCTACTCATACTTTAACTTGTAGATATCGGGCGTTACAGTGACCACAATGAGACTAAGACACTTCTCCAGACCAATTCTCTGTAGCTTTTCTAAAGTGATTTATTTAAATAAATAAGTCTGATCATGATACCTGGTATCCATTCCATTTTTCCAGTGATTATTCTTTACACAGAATAAATGTAACTTTTCTAGTAGGGTAAACATAATAACTCTAATCCATTACTTCTGCTCCTTATTTCACTTTGAACTTTAAACCATTCTATCTTACTGCTGCCTTTGGTGTCAGTGTTACATGGTCCATCTTAAATATTTTTTTCAACTTGTAATGTGTACTTATCTGTGATAAAGTTCAGTGTCATTTGCACCAGCAAAATTTTGTTGATCCTGAAAGTCTATGATTACCCTCACCATTGCTTCTGCATCGTTTGATGCACATGTTTATTGAAATGTTTTAACTCGTGTGTCTGTTTTCACTAATAGTAGGTTACAAAACTCTTTGAAAGGATGATTTTAGGTTTTTAGTGGTTATCCCTGATTATATACTACATGCAATAAGTGCCTAGTAAATAAATAATTGACCCCCTTTATAGATGAAAAATCACATGTAAATATATACCAAAGCAGCTGCAACCACTGTGTGTGTGTGTGTGTGTGTGTGTGTGTTCTTTCAGATCACATTTCACAGATAACTGTAGATGATTTTGGAAGTCATCTATAATTTTCATTGTACATTTTTAACTCCCATTCCAATTCTGAAATATATTCCTTCATATCTGTGTCTTACTAGTTAAAGTCCAGGTGACTTTGTTAGTAAAAGTACATCTATGCTGCTGTGCCTGTCAAACTCTTGGTTCTCTCTTTCCATTTACTTTTATTTAGGCTCTGTTATTGCCAAATTTCTTGCAAGTTTTCTAAATCTATTCAGCTGATTTCACAACGTGGAGCTTTTGATTCTGTTTTATTCTTCCATTGTCATCCTGGTCATTCCTTCAAATCCTGTTTTGTGAAACTTCTTTGGCCAAAGAAGCCCTCCATGCCCTTCCCTTCATGTTATATACCTGCAGTGACAATCTTGCTTTCTTATCCCTATTTTGTACTGCTTTTGTCCCTTGCACATAATTTCACTCACTAGGTTGTGTATAACTCCGTCTTCCATCTACTAGAATCCATCTTGTTTACCGCAAAAGCAAGCTCCTCCTCTTTATACCTTTAACTTCTGTTAAAGTGTTACACGAAGTGCATGTTACTCATCTGTATTCAATTGGTGCATATTACATATGGAGACAAACAAGTTGTAGAGTGCCATTTTATAGTAAAATCTTATGTGTTTTATAAAACTCTCAAAGTACAAAAGAGAACATGACTTTCAAATGAAATGAATGTCTTAGCTCAAGCAATACATTTCGGTCTTAGATTTGTATAGCAAAATTTTAAAAATCCCATAATACATTTCTTCATAAGAATTAAAACTGAATTGTTTGATTTTCTATCTTGAAATGGTATAAACCACATGAATCTTTGTCAAAATCCTTTTGATGTCCTCATGAGTAATTTATTTGATAGTATATCTTTTGAAAATGATTTTTTTTATTGTCAAACATTCAACTTGTACATTGCACTTGTCAGTGTCTGTCAGTGGTTACTTGTAAATGAGCAGTATGTTTGATGGAAAAAATAGGCATTTTCATTTTATGTCCTATATCTTTCATGTTTTGGAAACTTTGTAAATAGGCTTCACTTATGTTATTTGTTATAGAAATGATATGTCTAATAGTGAATTCATATTTTTTAGAAAATATTTTATATTCTTTGGATTTCGAAATAATTTGGAGTTGAAAAAATTCTTTTTTATGCAACTTTAACAACTTTCTCTATTGATAGTTATTTTTTTCCAAAAACCTTGACTCATATTCTTCAAAGATTAAATATATAGAAGCTAAATGAAGATTTAGGCTCCATTTGGCCCATAATATTTCTTCTTCAACACAAATTGCAGCAAAACATTTTTCCTGATAATATGTATATTTTATTTATTTTAAAGACAAAATAAGACAGAGGTTCAAAACAACTTAGGAGAGTTACAATAATTAATATCTTGAGCATTGGTGTCTTCATAGTAATTGTTCAGAGTACAAGATATAGGCAAGATATCTTGTCCAAATAATATTAGCAAAAGCCTTTCTTTTTAATTTACTAAGACAAAATGGATGTATAACTATCTTAATTAATTTGTATAAAAATATAATTTTTTTCATTTTTGTCTTCCTTCCTGTCCCTTTCCCACCATCACAGTTTGTCTTTTCTTCTGAACAGTTTCTTCCCAATTCACAATAACTACTATACATTTTGGATATTATTAACCCTTTGTTTCTTACACTAGGGATACAATATGATATTTATACATGCAAGTCTGATTTATTTCACTTATGTATATGGTTTCAAGTTGCATCTATCTACTATAAAAGCCTCGAATTTATCCTTCTTTATAGCTAAGCAGTATTCCATTGTATAAAAATACCACATCTTTTTTATACATTCTGTGGTTGATGGGCATGTGGATTGTTTTGAAGATTTAATTATTATGAATTGTGCTACTATACACATGGATGCACATGTATCACAGTTGAGAAGTGTTCCTTTTTCCCAAAATCCCTTTCAGCATTTGTAAGTGGTTGATTTTTTGATGGCAGCCATTCTTTCTGCAGTGAGAGGGGCTCTCAGTGTTGTTTTAATTTGCATCTTTTTAATGATGAATGATGTTGAATATTTTTTCATATATTTATTTATCATTTGTATTTTTTCAACTGAGAAGTGTGTATTTATCTTAGAGGCCATTTTTCAATTGGGTCTTTGAATTTGGGAACTCTAATTTTTTTTTAATTCTTAATATGTTCTAGATATTATACCTTTGTTTGAGGGACAATTAGCTAAACATATTTCCCACATTGTGAGTTGTCTTTTCACTGTTTTAGCGATTTCTTTTGTTTTGCAAAACATTTTTAATAAGATGAGATTCCATTTTTGATTCTTTGTAATATTTCCTTAGCAGTCTGGCTTTTGTAAGTGAAGTCTTTGCCTACACCTATCTAGTAAATTTGTTATTTCTATTATAATATTTAGATCTTTGATCCCATTTGGAGATAGATATGGGTCTAATTTTAGTCTCTGGAATGTGAAAAGCCTGTTTTACCAGCACCACTTATAAAAGAGGCTATCATTCCTCCATTGTTCATGTTTGGTTCCTTTGTCATAGATAAGTTGGCTGAGTCTGTTTGGGGTTGCATCTGCATCTTCTATACTGTTCCACTGATCTTTATGTCTGCTTTTTTGCTGATACAATGCTGATTTTATCACAGTAGATTTGTAGTATAATTTCAGGTCTCCGATGTGCTGCCCCCTATCTTGTTTTTGTTGCCCATAATTGCTTTTGCTATTCTAGGTCTCTTCTGCTTCCAAATGAATTTCAGGAATGTTTTATCTAGATCTTTGAGGTATGCTAATGACATTTTGTTTGAGATTGCATTAAATCTGTACAGTAGTTTTTCGAATATGGTTATTTTCACATGTCCATTATCACCACTCCTATTCAATATAGTTCTGAGCAATTACGAGAAAAAAATAAAAGGAATAAAAATAGGAAGAAGTTAAATTATCAATATTTGAAGATGACATGGTGCTATACATAGAAGACCCCAAAAACTCCACCAAAAAACTTGTAGATTTAATATCCAAATTCGGTAGTGTAGCAGGACACAAAATCAACACTCCAAAATCAATAGCATTTCTGTGTACAAGTAACAAACTCATAGAAAGAGAAATTAGGGAAAACGCATCCTTCACAATAGCATCTAAATAAATGAAATACTTAGGAATCAATCTAACAAAGGATGTAAAAGACCTATACAGTGAAAATTACAGTACCCTAAAAAGGAGATTGAAGAAGATATCAAATAATTGAAAGATAAACCTTGCTCTTGGATAGGAATATCTATATATTGAATCCACAGTAAACATTAGTTGATGATCTACATATATACAGCTATATTCTAATTTAAAATGTATTTGGAAAGGTAAACATATAATGTGAATGGAATATATTAATACAGGTTTTAACTTGCATTTCACCTAGTGTTCTTTTTTAAATCATCTAAAAATTTGGTGTAGTGTTCTAACAGATGCTTTAATTCTACCTCTCTTTTTCTTACCTGTAATTCTTTTTAAAATTTCAGTGTTCTGAAGCCATTCTAACATTTCTAACATTTCATAACATTTATTTAGTCTTAAATTTCTTTCTTACTTTTCTATTTCTTGGGTCATTCAACATGCTTTTTCTTCAATTTGAATTTTTAAAAATGTTTTCCTTTTTAATATTTCAACTCATATTTGAGTGTTATTTATTTAGATAAATAACAAAAAGTTTACCATTCTTTTGTGTTTTATTCATTATTGTACAAAATGATCAGAATCCAAACATGTTTTCTTTCTCATGTTTTTTTTCTTTTAAACTTCTGCTTTTTCTTGAGGTAGATTCAGACAAAGGAGACCAACAACAAAGGCAAAAATATGTCTTTGATTACAGAAAGTATTAGGAACCTAAATATAGCAGAAAATGGGGTTAAAAAATAATATGTGTTATATACACATACAAATGCCACACAAGGAAAGTAAACATTATGCCATGCAAGGAACCTACTGATAAAAATTTTAAAAAGAAACAAATGCAAGGTATACATGGAAACCAGAAAAAAATATAGCAGTGACAGAGAAAGAAGAAATATAATTAGTTAACTTAGGTTTGCTATCTTTGGATAGTAACTTCAGTAATACATTAGTGCATATACCTAATTTGTTAGTGGAGTGAAATGAAATACTGCCTTAAGATTATTTAGATACACTCAGTCACCTGATATTTGACAAAGGGGCTCAACATGTTCACTGGAGGAAGGATAGCCTCTTTAATAAATGGTATTGGAAAAATTGGCTCTCCACATGGAGAAGACTGAAACTAGATCTGAAACTAGATCCATGCCTATCACCATGCACAAAACTAAAGTCTAAGTGGATCAAAGACCTAAACATTAAAACAGAAACACTAAATCTACTAGAAGATAAGGTAGGTAGAAATCTTGGAGACATAGGGGTAGGCAGAGATTTCATGAACAAAATGCAAACTGCATGGGAAACACTTCAGAGAATCAACAACTGGGATCTCATATTATTGAAAAGTTTCTGCACTTCAAAAGAAATCACCATCAGAGTGAAAAGAAAACCCACAGAATGGGAAAGAATTTTAACCAGCAACCCCTCAGACAAAGGACTTATATCAAGAACATATAAAGAATTGAAAAACATCAACCCCCCCAAATTCAAAGACCCTCTCCAAAAATGGGCAGCTGAGATGAACACAGTTCTCAGATGAAGATACACAAATGGCAAACAAATACATGAAGAAATGTTCACCATCACTGGTCATTTGAGAAATGCAAATTAAAACAACTTTGAGATATCATCTCACAACCGAAAAAATAGCTGCCATCAAGAAGTCAACTGATAACAAATGCTGGCGAGGCTGCGGGGGAAAAAGGAACACTGCTCCACTGTTGGTGGGAGTGCAGACTGGTGCACCCACTATGGAAATCAATATGGAGAATTCTCAGAAGACTAGGATTGGAAGCTTCATTCAACCCAGCTATTCCCTTCCTGGATATTTTCCCAGAAAAACTGAAAAGTTCATATCACAGTGATATATGTGTACCCATGTTCATAGCAGCACAATTCGTCATAGCTAAATCTTGGAAACAACCAAGATGCCCATCAACTGCAGAGTGGATGAAAAAGATGTGGTATTTTTACACAATGGACTATTATTCAGCTATGAAAAATGATGAACTTGAGGCCTTCATAGGGAAATGGAGACAACTTGAGACTATCTTCATTAGTGAAATAAATAAGAATCATATTTATAAATATCACATGTGTCTCTAGTGTAAAAAGTAATAAGAACTGTAGGAGTAATAAAACCCAAAATGAGTAATTGCCACTGTAAAAAACTGAGGAAAAGAAAGTGCTCTAAGGGATATAACTGCATGTATGTCTAAGTGTGTAAGATAGATGACCATATTACTGTTTTTGTTAGATTGTTGAGCAGCACTGTTAACAGTCTCACCGTTTGAATGTCTGCTTTGTATGCTTTAATTTTGTAACTTGAACAGCTATTTCCAAGATGACAGTATGTAAGTTATCAAGTAGTGATTTCTTAGTGGGTTTTTTTTTTGTTCTTTTCTTTTTTCCTTTGGAATTCTGTATTGTTGCTACCCTTTTTTCTGTTTTGTTTGGTTGTTTTTTTTTTTCTTTTTAAATAAAATTGAAAAAAAAGTTTATTTAGATAGAATGCCCTGACCCATGCGGCTCCTGAGGTTCTTGGGGTTAAGGACCATGAGAGGATGAGAAAAATAAAGAAGAGACAAAGCTGGGGTCAAGTGGAGCCATTATTCTCCTGAAGGGGGAAAGGTACCGGCCCCTCATTGAAGAGGCATTCATTTATAAGTTTTAGCAACTTACTGTCACATGACACACTGTTGTCCTAGCAACCCTTTGTTCAGATTGTCTTGGGGGAAGGTGTTCCCTGGGCTGAAGCAGCTTCTTCATGTGACTTGCCTCAGGTGCTCTTTTTTCTTGGGCTGGTCATACTTCAGTCTTGCACAAGTGGTCAATTTCCACATTCAACGGCTCCCAACAATAGAATTGAGAGGAATACACATTGTATAAAACTTCTTTATATGAAGAACCCCTTATAACAAAATCCTACCAAAGCCATGACCTAACAAAAAAAGACTGATTTGGTACTTTGATAACATAGCTTAGAATTTCTTTCTTATTTTTTTCAGTTAATTGTATTTTTATTTTTTAAGATAACTCATTATTTAACATGGAATTATGCAAAATAATTTTTATATTTTTTTATCTGACCAATAATAAACTATTCTTGCAGTTGAGAAAAAAATAATCTAGAAATGCTGTGAAGAGGTTAGCTAGTTGTTCATTAGATTCTTTTCATTTTCCTCCTGAGAATACTACTGGATTACATTTATCAAATTTCCTCACAGATTCTAGATTGCCCCTTCATGATCGTTCATTTACTTTTCTGTTTGAGTCTGCATTTAGAGGATCTATAGGGAAGCCTCTGGTATGGAAAGTCATTAGATACGAAGTTATTGGGTCCCTGCATGACTATGAAAAACATAAATCTCAAAATGAGTCTTTGCAGGAGGAACAAACACCCATCACTGTCAGTCTACACTCACATATGACAAGAAAAGGAAGAGATGCTCTTGATGTTTGCTTTGCTGGAGACCTCAGCCTATTATTTCTAACTGAAATTAGATATAGCATACGTATTTTGAGCTCTATGGGAAAACATCATCAGTATTATCATTAAAAACATCTATTTTACTTATGTTTGATTTGATTTGATTTTAAGAAAATGATATTTATCTTCAACGATTCTGAGAATTTCTCACAGATAAAACACGTCTCATTTACTGTTGTCTTTTTTGGCATGAGCTGTCAGATAGGAAATAAGTGGTTCCTAAATCTAAATAACTAGGTGCAATCACTGCAACTCAGAAATGCATTAAATGACAACTGACAGAAGCAGATAAATGCAAGAAAACAGTGGTTTATCAATCTTTTAGATTTTTCAAGTTAAACCTTCTTTGAGATACAAGAAAAGTATACTAGTAACTGAGTAATCACAAAAGCTATTTTTTTCCATCAGTTATAAAAGACAAGATGCTTTGTGGTCTGGAAAGATAATAACAAGAAGTATATTTTGATGTTCTACCAAGAGCAACATATACAGAGGAGATAGAGGATATTAATGATTTTCATATTATTCAACCTTCAGAAAGCCCTAGTTACTAAATGTAAATTTCAATAATAAGTAGGTCAAATAATGTGATATTCAGCTTTATGTATTTCTTTGATGTATAAAAACTACAAAAAGAGTGAAAAAGAAAGGAATCTGGGAAGTGTGGGAGAAGAGGAGAAATTTAGGGATTGTAGCTTTGAATATATATGTGTGTGTATATATATAGGTATATATATATATCAAATATAAAAGAAAATGAAAAACAATTAGCAGAACGAATAGCCATGGTAATCAGACAGGATATGCTTTTTTCTAAATTGTGAAATTATGCTATCGATGGAAAATAGAGTTTTAAAAAGGTTTTAATGATAAAACTTTAGCTGAACTTTTTTGTGATTGGTTTATCAGACAATTATTCTGCTTAGCACATACCTATACTGCTTGCTCTTCTGGGACATGTGTATACTTTGATCTGTGGAAAATTTGTCTTATTTTGCATTTATAAAAGTGTTTTTCTCAACTTGAAACAAATTACCATAAATGAGTAAATAGGCTGATCAAAATGAAAACAGTCTTAGTCATAAAAGACTTAGACTTGATTTACAATTTAGAATAAAGTTACAGTGAGCAGCACAGGTCATACTGGCATAGGCCGAGTCAAAGATTACTGTATAAGATGCCAGTCACTTCAGTGATAAAGAAGAATCTTTATAATCAAATATTTCTGTGGAAAAAAATGATCTGTGATTTTAACTTCATAAAAAATTTAATCAAATATCTAAACATAAACCACAAAATGATAAAATTTAAAGGATAAATCATACAATAATGTATCGATGAATTTGGAATGAGAAAATACTCCTCACGACAAAAACCTAATATATATAACAATTTTCTAAAAGTAAAAATGAAATCAGTATGTCATTTTTATTGCAACACCATTCATAACTTTTTACAATGTAGCTATATCAGCCTCTGTGAATGTATGGTTCTGATGTAACTCTGCGGCATAAATCATACCAAACCAGGCTGTGCAATGTTAACATACCCAGCCAGAGTGTAAAATGTTAGTGTATGCCCATGTAAAGAAAAACTCACAAGTTATATAAAAGGGTGCAATCTTGCCATGTTTAATACTCAGCATTTGGAATGAATTCCGAGTCAGTGTTGGCATGAATAAAGTTGCTTTCGGGGAAAAAGGCCCTGGAGTTCCATCTCTCTACATGAAAATCCTGCAGTATTTCTGGGGGCTGTGGCTGGGATTTGGAGATGATGTGTTTCCTCCTCCTTTGTTGGTGGAGACCAAACTTCGGGGTACTGGCAGATGCCAATTCACTTGGAGTCAGAAGAACATTTGACCCTCAGGGGAGGTTGTCCCTTCCTGGCATGCTGGGGTGAGAGGTCCAGACACAGGGTGGAATCTGAAGGCCCAGGAACCAGTGCAGCCCAGATTTGATAAGCTTCTTGTTCCATTTGGTAGCCTCACCTTTAAAAAGGCAGAAGGGGAGACTGATTGCCTCCCAGAATTTCCTGAATAAGTTTGATTGAAACTACAACTACAACTCTCAGGAACTGGGCAGAGGACTGGAGCACCAGGGCTTCCCCCGTAGTTCCACAAGGAAAAGACACCTAGAGCCTCAAGGTGCCGAGCCATCTTGTGTTTGCCTGTGACAGACATGGGGAGTGGGAATGCCCCGAACTAACCCCAACACCAAATGAGGTGTTGAGTCTGGATCCGGGGCTCCAATCAGTGGTTCTGTGGTGATCCTGTTACAGCTAAGAATGATGACTGACCACCAAGCGCTCCACCAGTGCTAAGAGAGGCCTGAAATAGCTTCACCGGGAGAGGAGCCAGAGGAGAATGAAGCAAATGTGCAACCTTTCCAATTAAAATCCTTCCCCACCCTCCTTGCTCTTGTGCATGAAATTTGTTGTTGGGGGAGGAAATGGTGGAAAGCAGAGTAACCCGACTCTCCCAGATTGTATGTTAAAGAAATTTAAAAGCGGATATGCAGGTGACAGTGATATTAAGCTGACTCCTTGAAATTCCAGACCTCCTGTGAAACTGATTGGCCCTCTGGGGTGGGATGGCCCACTGAGGGCTCACTTGATAAGCAGATAATTGCTCAGTGTTCAGGGTTGTTGCAGGGGACCCTGGTCAACCTGAACGATTTCGTTACATGGACTGTCGGCAATCTCAGTGTACCCTGAAGACTGAGCTTCGGACTGTGGCTGATGGCAAGACATTCTCAGTGTGGCGGAGACCGAACCTCAGAGTTTGGGATAAGCAGAGTGGGAAATAAATGTACTTGTCAGTTAGGAAAGGTTAGGGAATCAAGGGGTCAGGGAACAAAAAGCCTTCTGATAGTGCCTTTGAACTGATGTCAAGGAAATGGGGTGACAATCCTCAGATGAAAAACAAAAACAAAGCTAACATGATAACAGATGGTTCCTTTTGGCCACACCCTCTTCATTGCTCCATCTGTCTTCTGGCCAAAGTTCAGGTCAGAGGAAGACTGGGGATATCAATTGCTAATTGAATTTGTTGATGATAAAAGACAAGGGTCTCAGGAGCACATAGATTATGCCCTGCATTGGTGACAGGGACCAGTTGTTCTCTTTCCCTTAAAAACTAAAAGACTCAACAAGGAAAGAGAGGATTCACCTGTTTCCTCCTCCACAGGGGACCCTCTGGAGTCCCTACCCCTAGTCTGTTACCCCCAACAACCTGGACTGATGGCTCCAAATTGGCAGGAGATGGTGCTGGCCAAGGAGGGTCCAGCTGCTGGTGCTGGGAGCACAGCCACACAAGGGGAGACAGACCAAACTTCCTCAGCTGAGGGAAAGTCTGAAGGGGAACTCCCTGTGCCCCAGTAAAGAAGGTCAGTCATAAAATGTTGGTGCTGTGGCACGGGAGGCAACCCAGAGTGACAGTAAGAGCCCTTATTATGATCTCGGATGATTGCTAAATTTGCATTTGGCTCCCGGTTTAAATGGTTAAGTCTTATCTCATTAACATGCTTAAAATATTTCTTACAAGGGCTGGGGATTTAGCTCAGCGGCATAAGCACCTGCCTTGCAAGCAGGCAGTCGTGAGTTCAATCCCTGGTACCGATAAAAAAAAAAAAAAAAATTTCTTACAGAGTGTTAAGTTTTACAATGAAAGGGTTAACTTGGCATTTGCTTTCTGTTGGGAGTCCTTATTCAAGGCTACTTGAAATTCTGTTGACAGTCTAATTGAAAAAATGTAACAATCTGAGACCAAAAGAGAAAAAGGGAAAACATAACCAAAGTTATAGAAGAATAATTTTAAATCAAAAACTGGGATAGATATAAGAAGAGAACAACTCAGACCTTTTTAATTTTTCTTTCTGTTGGTTACCAAAAAAATGGTACAGAGCTGGAGAGAAGAAGAGTCTAGTTCCTCCCACCTCATGATACTGGGAGGGGAGGCACAAGGCCTCTATTTACCTCTTTTTTTTTTTTTTTTTGGTACCAGGGTTTAAACTCATGTCCTCACGCTTGCCAGGTAGGTGCTTACACCACTGAACTAAATCCCCAGCCCTTCTTTTCCATGATATGTGATCTGTGGTTAAATTAAAAGTTGATTTTTTTTCTGCAAAGGTAAATTAGAAATTAAAAGACAAAACTTCAAGATTCTTCTCCTACTCCTCTCCTGAATTTTTCTGTTTATAAGCCTATAGTAAAAGTTTTATCTCCCATGTCCTTACTGGTATGAGTTTAGTGGGAGAGATATCTATGTTAATTGGTCACACCAAAAAGTTCTGACTAGTCCATTTAGAATGAACCAACAATAGATTATTATAGCTATAGTTCAACTTGGCCAACATTTCTAAGAGTGTACTCTAATCTAAAAGTAATTGTTTGTGTTTCTCTTTTTTGTTCATTGGCTTAAAGCACCTAAACCAATTTCATTTTTCCTTTTATTTTTGTCTGGCTCTTCTGGCCTTTCACATAAAAACCAGCTATCTAGAGGCTTAGAAATAGCTAAGTCCATTTAAAAGGTTACAGAAGGAGAGTAAAGAGAATTCAAAGTCACATGGGGCTTAGAAATACAAGTCTTCTGGTTCACATAGCTTAACAACAGTAGACTACTTCAAATCAGTTGAAAAGAATATAGATATTTTAAAGATTGGTGACATTGCCACCCAGATTGTTAGATTACCAAATTTAATTTCATAAACGTAATGTCTATTATTGTCAGTTTAAAATGGTAACTGGTAAAAATGGTAAAAATGGTAATCTAAAGCAATTTTTAAGGTAACTAAGTAGGAACCCCTTGAAGTCGGGGAACCACTGGACAAAACTTAAGTTCCAGCGTAAAGCAGACTATGACCTCAGGAACACCAGCAAAAAGTGACAGCCTTGCTCTAGTCACTAAGGTGCTGACTAGTCTATTCAAGACAGAAGTTCTAGGATGCTGCTACTGATTGGTGATATAGACAGACTGTATCCTTCTTTGTGAATGTCTCTAATGTACTGAAACCTTTCTGCTCTAATCTATCCTTGGGCCTCTACCCCTGCTTTTTGACGTAGCCCTAGCAGAGACTGTAGCCAGACTCTGATGGTCTCTTCTTGACATGTATGTGGGGGAGTCACCATGGGGTATCAATGGCCATGGTAGCTAGAGAGTTAAATCTCTGTGAACCTTTTATTGGCACAGGGTACCTCAACTCTGCCTCAAGGATTTGGTTTCACGAGACCTCAATAATAGGAAGACTGTCTTGTCTGGTGGGACAATGGTTGAAAAGTCTTACACTCAACCAACCAGATGACTCAGTGGTGGTGATTCCCTGCTACTTTGACCCATCACCCCTTGTCCAACTTTTCTCATCTGAGAGGTCCTAGGACAATGCCAATGAAGACATGAACTGGTGGACCCCAGATAGATTGTATTGGATATGCAAAAAAACTGCATATGTTGTACTTTCCCCAAACTGTCCAGGGTCTTGTGTATTAGGGATTATCAACCTGTCTTTCTACTTCCATTTTCCAGGAAAGAACATCTGGGGGTCCAAGTATAGAGGAACAAGGAAACTCATAGAAATTTTTACTTAATTTGTTATCTCTTAACCACCAGAGTAATATTACCAGAGTGATATTTAAATAGAGTATGCTAGCTTGATTTATTGATATACTTTATACAGTTTAGGGTTACTAATCCTTAATTGCTTATCATTATAATGATATTGTTATGACTGTATAAGGTGTAAGCACATCAAACTATCATAACACAATTATACAACCATCACATAAAATAAACCTGAAAAAGTTTTTGCATGTCATTTGATATCTTACAATGAGATAAAGATAGCTAAAAAGCATTTTATACTAAGATAAAAGTTTAGATGTGTTTCCAAAATAATAACAAAAACCTAATGGTTTAATATAATGATGTCATCATGAGTGTTGTGATGATATGTTATGTTGTCCTTAATCTCCAATTGTCTCTGTAAAATTTTATAATTGCTATCTGTTAATATTTTCCAGAGAGTCAATTTCTAAGATAATCATGATTGGTAAGAAATAACAGTTCCATGGTCATGCTATGTATTTCAAGGTGCCTGGGGTCTAGATAAGATTATAAGATTAAAGCTGATTCTCTCACTGCAATACTGGTTTAACAAATCTCCTGAGTGTTCCACAGCTGAGGTTTAGGACTAAAGCTAAAAAAGTAACTGGGTTGAGAGGACCATGTATCAGTGATGGCAAAATTTTTAGAGACTGAGTACCCAAACTGCAACCCAAAACCTTCTTATTTTTTGTGACGTGCCAACACTGCAATTAAACTTGAACACTGAAGTTTTAGTTTAGAAAAACAACTATTGTCTAAAGCTCGGATGCTGCTAGAATTTGGCTCATGTCGCATCACAGAAGGTTGTGTGTGTCTGCTGCAGCATGCATGCCGTAAGTTCACAGCCACTGCCTTCTATACACACATAGCAATGCATAATATGCTACCCCCAAATATGTCTGCTTTTTGTGTTTCAGTGTAATATGTACAAATACATTTAAATTAAACAATTTCTCAAATCATAAAATGGGCTTCATCTATATCCACTCTACTAAAAATAAAATTAGGATAATCAACTTAAAATATAGAATATATGCAGTGCATAAGTATGAATAAACATACAGACAGAAAAATATATAAAGTAGTACTATATATTAATAGTAATAAGGTAAAATACCAAATTACAAATTAGGAGCAGGTCTTAAGCAGAAGCTCTGTAGAAGAAGAGCCAAAAAGTCATGAAAAAGTGTTCAACTTCATTAATCATTAGGAAAATCCTATATAAAACCAAAATTAAATACTACTTTATAATCACTATAATTGCTAAAATGTAAAAGTGAGAAAGTAAAATATAATTAAACATTCCTTTGGAAAAAATAAATCACAATCTTTATCTTTATTTCAATATAATAATAACAATTGCAATTCAAATCATCTTATACTTATTTAACACATACAACATAGAATAAATGTAAACGTAAATGTAGGAGAAATTCTTCATAACTTTGGAGTCATGAATTGGCATGTGACAGCATTTAAACTACTGCATGTGTCAAGCATTTATGTAAAGTTATACAATCAGCTTGAAAAATTTGAGGATTTGTTCTAAAATTAGAGACCTAGTTTGAATGTCTACTTTGTATGTTTTAATTTTGTAACTTGAACAACTATTTCCAAGATGACAGTATGTAATTTTTCAAGTAGCGATTTCTTAGTGTTTTTTGTTCTTTTCTTTTTTCCTTGGAATTCTGTATTGTTGCTACCTTTTTTTCCTGCTTTATTTTGTTTTGTTTTCTCTTTATATAAAATTAAAAATAAAATAAAATAAAATAAAATTAGAGACCTAGATGATACTACAATGTAGCACTTCTAGTACTAAGTATTTAGACCACAACTTAAAAAAAAAAAATTGGATGCCCAAGTACAGGAAAGAAAATGTTAAAAAAAAAAAAGTTCCAAGCAGTTTAAGTCACAATAATAGAGAAACTGGAAAACACAGTTCCATTGTTATGATTTATATTTTAGATGATTGCCAGCCCTGCTATAGCACTAGGAAGAGGCAGAACCTTTAAGAGGTGGGGCTTAGTGAAAGAAGTGAGGTGCTTAGGAAGTGCACTTGTAGGGGACACTGCCTGCACAGCCCCTCCCTCTCTGTTTCTTGGCCAAGGTGAAGCAAAGAGACTTTCTCTGCCACACCCTCCCGCCATTTTGTGCTGCCTCACCACAGGCCTGAAGGCAGTGGGGCCTATTGGCTGTGGACTGAGCCTAACTGTAAGCCAAAATAGATATCAGGTTGTCTCAGTGACACAAAAAACTAACCTAACACAGCCATCCACAGGAAAATGAATCAACCAAGTGTGATGTGTTAATGTAATATATTTCTCATCAATGAAAGGAATAAACCAGTACATGACAACATGAAATAATTTCATAGAAATTAGGCAATAACATTAAGTGAATAAATCAGACACTTAAATTCATGATTCCTTTTGTATGAGAAATACAAATTACAAAGACCGGAACAAAAGACAAATAAGAGGAGGCAGAGAGATAGATATTTCTCAGTGGGAAGGGAATAAAAAGATAGAAGAAAGGAGAAAGAAATAGAATGAAAAAGGAGTTAAGTGCTATGTACATATGCCAAATCCATGCAAGGAATGTAAACATCATTTCTACAAACATGCTAATTAAAAATAAAAGAGGTTAGGGAACTTGTACAAAATTGGAAATACAGAGAGAAATATTGTAAGATTTCCTTTAGTAAAATAGTCAGAACTTAAAGTGATAGAAGTCAAAAAATGGCTTCCTCTGTACAGAGGATTTAGATGGAAAAGATTGTGAGAGAAATTTCCAAGATGATAATAAGATTCCTAACTTGATTGGGGTGATGGTGATGAATATCAGATTATCAAGAAAAACAGTGTAAGAAAAATATGCAATTTTAATGTATGTCATTTGAACATCTATTTTAAAAGTTTTTGCGTGAAACCTCATCTATGAAGGGTTAAGAATAAAGCCTTAATTCTGTTGAATGATACTTTTCATTGATATCAAAATCTGTACTCTGAGGTACTAATTGTATAAGGAGGAACTTTGATTTTTTCCCTGTAAAAAAAAAAACAGAGAAAAAAGATACTTTTTCTATAAAAAAGAAAAGTAATTTGGTTTACAGTATGTCTTTATTCTTTTAATGAACAATTTTTTTTGAGCATCTAATGCCTCACCTACTCTAGGCACTGGAAATGAAAAGAGGTGACTATTGTCTTCAAAAATTTTCCAATGGGGGAGAAAAATTAGTGCGTAATGAATGGGAGGCATTCAGCTTGAACAAAACAAGTGAAGGCTAGGTGGACAAAATCACATTTCGGTAGGGCCAAGATGAACATGAAGGAAAGCTTTTGGAGTTTGTGGGTAAAACTGATAAATTTAAGAATTTATTTTGATGGTTCAGATAAATTTTTAAAACAATGTAGTCCTTTGATTAGTTTGTTATTTTTATACAAATAATAGGAAAATAAATTAATTATTATGTTCAAATTCTTGTGGATCTTTCCTATTATTTTGAAAAAGAACTTTTGGCACAATTCAGAGTGTGGAGTGTGGGAGGATATCATTATCTAAGACATGAATGAAACTCCACTCTTAAAAAACCTCAAATGAAATCCTGGGTGCTCTGGTCAGCATTTCTCACACATGTGAAGTGATCTAGGATTTCCAATCCCTGCATATGCTTAGTGTGTCACCCTGGACATCTGCTAATGATGAACATCTGTTTTTTGTTTTCCCTGGATTGCCAAAAAGAGAATGGGGTCATTAGTTACTCTACAATGTGAAGTTATCCAGAACATTATCCTTGTGTGGGAAATAATAATGTCAGCAAAGCCATATCCACTACGATTAATTCTAAAGTTCACTTCACACTGAGCCTAATTACAGGCACAGTTTCAAAAAAGCCTGCCAAACTACCATGATCTCTAAATAAAAACCAAACCAAACTAGTTTTATATATCATTTGTTACTGAGGAACCTTTGTAAATTGCTGTTTTCTGGATACCAAATAAAAAACAAGTGATGAATAAGGCAAAGTACTTATATAACTGACGGATTATCTGATGTTTAAATTGTGTTTAGTGTTTCTTTCATTCAATCATATTTTCTAAAAATGAACTTCCCATGTGATGCATTTCCTATTAATTTAATTTTTTGATAAGTGTCACAATTTATTATTCAGTCATGTTGAACAACTGAGAGCATCTTATTATGTGAAAGACCGTATTTCAGGAAGAAAACTATTTTACGTAATGTTCCTTTTATGTTCTTACTATGTGTTGGAAAGCATGAAACAAATTCACTATCAGTTAAGTTGAATTGATTATCCATGGCTTATGAGGTGATTATAATAGTTGGAATGTTAAGTTTCCTGCTTAAGAAATCTAAATAGAAGGAATAAAGCTTAGTGGCACAAGTGCATGCCTGGTAAGCATGAGATTGTGAGTTTGATCGCTGATACAAAAGAAAAGAAAGAAAAGCAAGAAATCTACATGTAATATTTGTATGTGTGTGGGGTTTTTTTGTTTGTTTGGCTTTTGGGGGTTTTTTTTGGTACCGGGAATCAAACTCACGACCTCATGCTTGTCAGGCAGGCGCTTGTGCCTCTGCATTAAATCTCCCGGCCCTGTATGTGTAATCATATCCTTCTAAATCAGTTAACTTGTAATAGACATGAAATCATATATTCTTAAATATAAAAATGCTGTTATCGGGGCTGGGGATTTAGCTCAGCAGCATAAGCGCCTGCCTTGCAAGCAGGCAGCCGTGAGTTCGATCCCTGGTACCGATTAAAAAAAAAAAAAAACAACTGTTATACATTTAATATCTAAAAGCTTTGTGGGAGATTATAAAGATAGTTGTTTTGAATTTTATGTGTATGTCAAATATTTATTCAACATGTATGTAGATTTATATTCACTTACATGACTATAATTTGAATTTAAAGGCACCAAAAATAAAGAATATACATAAAAGAAATAAAAAAGATAATCAGTGTTATTAAAATGTATGAATAATTGAAAAGACTGTGGAATGTCAGATGAGGGCATTTGTATTCAATAATGGTTCATTATAAAAACCAAATAATCTATATTTTCCAAGACTTTTTGAGGGACTAATTTTATTCTTTATATCTGATGGATTACTCACAGAGATTATATCATTTCTTTTTATTATGTGTTTATTCAACTTTTCTGCTGCTATTTTTTCAGCTGCCCACACTTACAGGTGTTCAAGGTTTGCTTTTATAATACAGATAATGTTTGGAAATGCAGAATAGACCATTAAATACTTGAAAAAATATTGATACTTAAGTAATATAACCTTTTCTTTTTTTGCAGGAAGATGTAAAAAATGAGTATTTGCAAAAGGAACAACAAAAAGAATGGAGAGATTTTAAGGTATACTACTATATATACTACAAAAATGTATATAGGCTATAAATCAAGGTTTTCTAATATTGTACTATATAAAATGAATAACTTTGGAGAATATGAATATTAAGGGAAATGAAATAATTGTAATAAACACAACTTAAAGTATATGTTTATAAAAAAAGAATATGTTTCTAGCTAAAACTGCACCCTTGGTTCTTTATGTCTTTGTACAATCTTGTAAGAGACATGTAAATTGATTTCATGTGGTAAGTATTTTTCTTCCAAATTATAAGAATGTTTTCAGTATACACTATGTATCAAGTATTTTATGTATGTTATTCTTTTTATTTCCTTTAACTACAACTACTCTCCTATTTTATAGCAGAGGGTACTAAACATTGGAAAGATTCATGGATTTCTTTAAATTTCTTAAGTAAAATTACTTAGTTAATATAGCTATCACTTACACTAGACAGCAAGGGCATGCTTAATCAGGGACAATGGGCTTTTAAAACATTTATGTTACTTTCTTTTGGGACTGTAACTGTCTAGAAAGCTAAAATAAAACTGTCTTTATTTTATAAAATTTAAGTTAATGATTTTCACAATGCTGTGCAATTCATTCCAGTTTTGGGCACTTAGAAAAGTGAGCATGATCATCCTTCCCAACATCTTTACCACCACTTTTACCACAGTCAGGACCTTCCATAGCTATACTGAGTGGGCAAGAGCCTTTAAAGATCCCAATTATGAGCATATTTAATACATCAAGAAACAATGTAATGAATATTGTGGCACCCTTGAGTCTCCCATACATGTGTCATATTGAACATAATACAACATAAAGATCTAACATTCATCATCTTTTAAAGTAAAGCAACCTGTCTTTATACTTCTGGCTAACTCTTTCTTAGTCTCACATGGTATCAGATACTTCATCATTGGTAGAAAGTAAAAATGGCACTCAGAGATTTTCATACAGGGCATTTTTCAAACACAAACAATGAACTGGTGCAGTAGTTCAGGGGTGAATTATGTAGTTAATGTGCATAAGGCTTAGGGTTCAGACCTCAGCACCAAAACACAACCAACAATAAAAGGAAATGTAAAAAAAAAAGAGAAAGGAAGGAAGGAAGGAAGGAAGGAAGGAAGGAAGGAAGGAAGAGAAAGAAAGAAAGAAAGAAAGAAAGAAAGAAGAAAGAAAGAAAAGAAAGAAGAAAGAAAAAGAAAGAAAGAAAAAAGAAAGAAAAGAAAATTCTTCTCTGGAGTCCTCAGATAAAGAAAAGAACAAATCGTCATGTGTCCTTCTTTATTTGTGTCTTTGTCCCAAAAGACTCCTTGCTGGTGGTTTTCTGGAGTATCACAGGCCTGTGAAGGGCAGCAGTGTGACTTGAAGTCCATATAGATTTCTTTCCTTGGTGTTGTAAGTATGTAGGGTAGGCTGGGGATACTGACCCATTTAGTAAGAAGGAGCATTTCAAAAAAACTCCCCAAATATTTATTTCTGTTAAGAGAAGAACAGTGAAACAAAGAACGGGATCAGTGCCCGTGTGGAAACACCCCCTCCCATAACCATCTGCAGTGTTGCAATCTTTGGCAGGACACGGTTTGTCCTTGCCTTAATAAATTCTGTGTTCTCTTTAAGATAATTCTAATAGTTTTTTTCAGATTATTATCAGTGAATAAGCTCTGATTTATCCTTAGCAATGGATCTGTATTTTTCTTAAGAATAGTGTATTTGTCTTAATAATAGTGCATTAAAGCTAAGTCTATTGTTGAACTATGTATGTGTTTTTGTTTTTACATTTGAGTACAATGTGATCATTTTTAAGCTCCTAGGTATCAAAACAATTTACATTTTAGTACTTTTCCACTTGACTTTAGAAATCTAACTCTCATAGTTTTAGTTAGATATGCTTTATAATAGTTTTGTTCCTACTAACCTTTGCTGCCCCACTTGAATTCTTTCAGTTTTCTGAAAGGACTTTCTCGTCTAAAACACCTACATCTGAATTGACATGTAACTGGTCTATGTCACTGCTAGACTATCAGTGTCAGAGAAAGAGAGAGGGATGGAGGGAGAGCGTGAGGGAGAGATGGTCCCCTGCCTGTCATACCATGAGTACTCAATAATTATGATAAATGAATGCATGAATGACATGCATGCTTCATACAGTCAGTAGATTCTACTATTGTTAAAGTAATGTAGACCAAATTTTCTATAACTTTACCAATGGCATCACAAATCTATACGGAGAGAGGTTTCCTATAAGATCTGTGAGTTCAGGATTCTTCTTTCATTCAAGCTTCTGCTTTTTGAATGATATCCTACTGCCATGCAGGGATTGGGGAAACTTCCAGCTGGGATACAGTGTATTAGCTTCTTATAGTTATTAAACACCCTGTGAGAACATTTTATAAATAAAAATTCACAGTTACATCTGAAGATTGTTGCTTTCAACCCGAGATATAAAATATAGATTATTAGCCAACTGTACATCTGCATAGGAAATCTTGGTAAAGAACTCCCTGTTTCTTGCCATTTGATGATTCGTCCTGGTAGAATGTTTGTTCTTGTCAGTGAGCTGCCATCTGGATTTCTTTTATTCCCGTTGTGGATCCACCAAAGAATATCAAAAGATCTAGATATTTAACGAAAAATCTAATGGAAGTGAAACCTAGTGGAAACTTCACAACTGGGACACACTTTATGTGCATCTACAAGAAGAGAATGTGGATGTCTTTGTCCACGTTCTGTAGCACAGTAGACCTAAGAAATGTATCCTCTATAGGTATTTGTTCATTCACAAAAACTGGGAAAAGAACGTAAATTGAAGAGTACGGGAAAACGTAGCTCTGTAGTGTTGTGAAAGTTAATGTTTAATTAACTGCTTTACCCAACTTTTAATAAAAGCTTCTGACTTGTATAGTTTGTCCATTTTCTGCTGTATACACTACCATCATAGCTAATTCCAAGCTCCCAACCCAATGACACTGTTATAATCTCCTAGGATAGCCAGTTTAAGAAAAGTTCAAAAACTTGGATAGTGAGCATATCATTTTCATCACCGCTAACAGCTGCCAAAACATTTCCTAGATCTTTGCCATTTAGTCTTTCCATATTTTCTTGCTGATGCTTCTAATTAATTTTTGTAGTGAATACTAATTAGTAATTATGCTGCCTGTTCATTTTATTTGTTTGACAATATGTGATAGCAGACCTGCCATTTTATGTGACTGCCAAATTCCTGTCTCTATGCAAACACCCTTGCTATGTTAGCAACTTTGGACACTTTCTTTCTCCACAGTTTTTTGTTTGTTTGTTTTGCATAATTTTTCCTACAAAGTTTTGTGTTTGTGACCATCTCACTCAGTTTAGTTTTATTATTCGGCCTAATTCTATTTCAATTCTATTCTTTTTGTTTTCCCTGACTGCTGAACGAATTTCAGGTATCAGTCTTCCTCCAAATCCTCACACCCGCTACATAGGATCACATTATCATGACTTGCCCCGGCTCCTACCAATAGTCCTTTCTTAATGAACATATCTGGTCTACAATCCATGAGCACTTGGTTCTGTATGGAAATACCACTACTAATGATTTTCACCTTTGTTTTTCTTAAGTGTATTTTAAGATTCTTGTGAATGGTGATCATGTAAAATTGAGTAATACTGAAAAAATAGGAAAATCCAATAAGTAATATAAACTAAAATATAAAACTGGAAAAAACAAACAATTTGAAAAGTAGATGCAGGGGCCAGGGATATAGCTCAGCAGCCTGGCAAGCATGAGGTCATGAGTTTGATTCCTGGGGGTGGGGGCAGAAAGAAAAAGAAAAGTGACACAAGTTTTATTGGCTTTTGGTTTTGAAGCCATTTAAATATTAGAAATATTTTAATAGTCTGATCTAAAAATGGATTCGATTCTTAACAAATTTTTATTAGGATTCCTGGTACAGGTTAGATATGCATAATGATGACATTCATCATAGGGAATTGGTACCTGTACGTGATATATCTTGATTCCTCTTTTTTCCCCATGCCACTTCCTTCCCTTCAACCTCTCTTCCCCTCCTTATTTACAAAACTTTGTTTCCATTTTATCCTTCCTGTATTATTTTTCTTTTTCTTTCCTTCCTCCCCTCCCCAATCCCCTTTCCTTTTGAGCATTTTCCTCCTATATATGCATAGACATATATAGATATTTCATATCTTAGATATGTATGTATTATATATTTTATATATGCATACATTTTGAGTCTTACAGCTACAGTTTCTTACACTAAAGAAATCATGTGAATTTGAATATGTGTGTGCAACTTATTTCACTTAAGAGTGTGATATAAAGGTCCATCCATTTACCTAGAAATATCCCAAGTCTATTCTTTATGGTAGAGGAATAGTCTATTCTATAAAAACAAAAAACAGAAACAAAAACCATACATTGTTTTTATCTATTCATCAGTTGATGGGCATTTGAGCTGTTTCCAAGATTTGGTTATTACAAACTATGCCACTATAAACATGGATGCACATTTATAACTGTGATATAATGCTTGTGTTATATCACAGCACAATATAACAGCATTATATCTCAAGCATTATATAATGCTTATATTACAGAGCTGTATCAAATGTAACCTCTAGTTTTAGTTTATTGAGGATTCTCCACATTGATTTCTACAGTGGTGGCACCAGTCTACACTTGCACCAATAGTGGAGAAGGGTTATTTTGTCTCCATAACTGTGCTAGCATTTGATATTGATTGATTTCTTGATAATATACATTGTTTGGGGTAAGATGGAATTTCAGTATTGTTTTAATTTGCTCTTGAGTAACCAGTGATATCAAACATGCTTTCATATATTTTTTATTTGCCATTTGTATTCTTCATTTGGTAAGTGTGCATTCATTTCAGATGCTCATTTTTGGAGTGGGTTTTAAATTTGGATGGGGTCTGATATTTTCAATTATTTATATGTCCTAGATATTATTCTTCTGTCTGAGAAAAAACTGGAAAAAATTTTTTCCTACTCTTTGGATTTTCTTTTCATTGTTAGTAGACAAGATACTAGTTTTTGATTCTTTGTAGTATTTCCCATGCAGTCAAGATTTTTTTTGTTATAAAGAAGTTACCTACACCTGTTTTCAAGAGTTCTACCTAAAACTGGCTATGGCAACATACATGCAATATATATTAACTTAAGTCCATTTACATAAGAAAATATACATAGAGTTTGGCAGAGATGCACATGACACCTGCCATGGGTTTGAGCCTTCTCTTGCACACCCATGGTTGTTAAACTAAACTTCATCGGTTAGACTGAATAAAAGGCACTTGGTTTTTATCAGGCCTTGATTGTATACCTTCCAGGGTTTGAAAAATGACATCTTTTAGCTGTCTCCTCTCATAGCTACATTTCACTTTTCCTTCAGTTCCCCACATAAATCCTGTTTCCCTTTCTTTAATTATGTTGTTTCTCTCTTCTGGACCCACATTGATTAACATGAGACTACTAAATTAAATTTCACTTGTTTTGCCTAAGTCTCTATGTACCAAGGTATTACATTAATTGATTTGATACCTCAGGCTAGAATTCATGGCTGAAATAGAATATATTATTGAAAGTGAAAATCTTTCTTTTGCCTATTATACCAAGGATAGATTTTAATAATAAAATTTGCTTATTCTTCTCACTAAGATTATTACAAATGGAAATATTACTCATTAATCTCTCGAGCTTTGGAGCATTTTAAATGAAGAATGAAGCTTTCCTTGTACTTTCTTTTTTAAAAGTGTCTCTCATATTTTTGAGAACATTGTCTCACAATTGCAATTGGTATCCTTTTGTATGCCACCTCTGAATTATAGAAATTTGTATTCCTTGGTGATAAAGCTGATTTATTGTTTATGAAAATTCAGTCAGTATTAAGCATATACTTGATATATAGGCAAATCTTAATGCATGAAATAATGAAAGCAAATCTGTGTCTAGATACTTCAAATGATTCCTTATTTCCTGATGTGCAAGAATAATTCACATAACTTACTAGTAGTTATTAAGTACTACTTTTTATCTGGTTAAGTAATGTAAGGTAAATGTAAATGAAACAATTCCTGTTTTTATAGATCTTCTGGGTGTCTCTAATGGGAGATATAAAAATTATTTTAAATGTATATATTACAAATATGTATGTAATACTGAGAAGTACTCCAAATTATAGTGTAAAGGAAAACAGCTCTATGTTAAGAAAGTTTTAATGCTGTTCATTGTATACAGTAATGACTTTTCTTGAATATTCATAGTGTTCTGATTCTTCCTTCAATATAAAGCCTCCAAAACTTCTATGATTCCTTATATAAAGGAATTATATCTTAGTTCAAATATAATTTGAGTTGTGTAAAACATGGTTTTTAAACCCTGTAGTGCCTATCTAAATCTAACATAGCCCCAAAACATTCTTCGAGTGGAAAAGGCGAGAGCCCATTTATCCATATTAAAATGATGGAAAATTTAGGCATGAGAGTTAGGATCATAGAGGAGTACAGTTATTTGCAGGAAGATGAAATCAAATACAATGTTCATTATTATGAATTTTGATTTGAAAAACCAAAATGTCAAAACTCAATGGAAAGAAAACCTTAAAGTCTGTGTAAGGAGTTACTATTCTGGGACTCATTTTTCTGGTTATTCATTTTGTATTTAGAAATCTAACTCTCATACACAACAATCATTTATAGCAAATTTCAGTATAGAATAGGCCAAACCAGAATACAAATAGAAACCTTGATGGGCACAACTTGAAGTTTAGAATTCAAATTTTACATCCCAATAAAGGGGGACCAAGGAATTTAGTCTCTAGGAAACTGAATAGGCAAGTGGGTTCTCAAAATAGCATCAAGGAGTATGGAGTCAGTAGTAAAAATGCTCTCTGAACCTATTCCTTTGGTGCAATAAGATGACCAAGTGGCTAAGGTATTTCCCAAGGTTGTTGTGTACTGCTTTATAGAATTAAGAGAAATGCATGATCTAGTAATTGTAATTGGAAGGCTAAGTCTGCTAAGTTTCTAAATTTCCACTATGTTCTATATTTGCAAGCTTATTTATACCAACATCTATGAAAGTTCTATGAAAGAACCACAGATGTCTACTACACAATGTATATATTTTATGGACATATAGATAAAGGCATATCAGTAGCTATACAAGTACTAGGCACACATTCAGGGTGCTATAATTTTGTAAGATTACTTTATATCTTTGATACACTTGCTTCATATATTTCAAAGATAAACCTAAAATAAAGTTATAAATACACTATTTTTGAATAAATAAAATTATCTGCCATCTAATGATCACTGTGTTTTCCATCTTTGACCTCATAAATTTACTGTTGTTTTGAGAATCCAAACAAAGCAACAGCCTTGCGCTCCTACAGGTAAAATTACTCCTCATGGCTGCACTAGTTTTTCTAATAATGAGCTTGACTATTCCTCATATGCTGCTTTTGATAAAAGACATAATCAACTGGGAAATATGAATGCAGTTTCTGGACAGAGCTAAGCTGTTCTGAAAATGAATTGCTTAGTGGGCCAAATTCTGTCATCAGAAATTCACAGTGAATTCTCACTGGAATAAGCTTCTAAGAGTGTGGGGCTATGTGGATAGATATTATGCTTTGTTTAAGTTGGCAGTCTTTGTCCACACTACTCATTGTATTGTTTTATAACAATGACATCTTCCTACATGATTCACATTACTGAATTTTTTAATAGAAAAACCTACTGGTTTTTGTGATGTTTTGGAAAGAGAGAATGAATAGGGAATCTATTACGAAGTTTTTATCCATTTCAAACCCAGCAATAAATCTAAAAAGCTCCATGTCTGATGAACCACAAGCGAAGAAGTGTTGAGAAGTATTCAAATTAATTTCCCAGTGCATTGGAGAATTGGAAGTGTTATGATATCTGCTTCTGCATTTTTCCTTTCAGCTCCTCAGTCTGCCTGTCTGTGTGTAGGCATGTCTGTATGCTTCTTTGTTTCCAAAAAGATGTGCTTTAATTTATTGCCCAATAAACTCATTAATTGCAATTCTATTTTGCAGCTTTGTTGCCAAACATAGAAAAATTTCCAGCTAAGGCAAATTACTTCAAGCAAGAGTGAGGTTTCTTGCATATGCCTCAATATGGACTATTCTTGAAAACATTATGCTAAATGCAATAAATCAGATACAATAGGACAAATATTGTAGGAGATTCTTTATATGAGCTCTCATTTATATAGAGAATAGGCAGAATTTTTTTTTACTTAGGCTTGAGAAGAGAGTATATGGAAGATTATTACTTAGTACAGTGTTTCAAACTGGGATAATAAAATTGTTTCAGATATGGTTGTTAGTGATGGTTACACAAAAGTTAAATAATTGCTGTTAAGTAATGTAATCATTTAATGCTTATGAAAATTACACTTTAAAATATCAAACTTTATATTTTATGGAGGAACTATAAGTGAAACAACAAAACAAATTTATGCATTTTAAACAATATTCTAATTTTCTAAATTTTGGATGCTATTTTTTTATTTTTCCATTTTTTCTGTTTTTAATAATTACCACTCAATGGCTTAAACTAAATGAATAGTAAAACTTTACATTCTGTCTAATGCAAAATCAGCAACAAATCAATAAAACTTTGATTATTCCTAAGAATTAGCCTTTCAAAAAATATCTCTCTAATAAAGCAAATCGGTAAGTATAATTTTAAGTTTTCTACCTTCCATTCTTGTATCTTACCATAGCACCAAAGCTGTAACTGGAACTTTAATGGGAGAATGTTTGCAATTAATCCAGAGGAGAAAAGATCGAGAGTGTCTTCTGTGGTTGGGGGAAACAAAAGAATGGAAGTGTATTTAGAAGCTCCTTACCTGATTTAAGAAGGATTGAGTTTTTATATACACAAGAAAGGTTACCTGTGCTAGTTCCCAGGTAGTATCCACTGTGAAAGCACATGTCATAGAGAATAATTGTGCTCTCACAAGAAATAATGTCACCCCAGCCTAAGAAATGAGTGTGCTCAAAGCAGAAGTCCTTGATGAATATGCAAAGAGACTAGATGCCCTTCCTCAAAGGCATAAACTGCATTAGATCCCTGACATTTATACTGTTCTGAATATAATGGACTTGGTATCCAAAAATGACTGCGTTCAACATCTAAGTCCAGAGAGTAAATATTTAGAGTCAATTAAATTTAATTTAGGAAAACTAAAATAGTGTTGTTTTTATTATTTTGAAGAGAAAAAACCCAATGATACAATTTCAAAACAAGAAAAGAAGAAACTAACTATTGTTAATATGTTGAGTATTGTTATCGTCAGAGTAGTTATTTAGATTTCAAGACACAGACATGCCAAATTGATCAAACAATATAAGTACAAATTATTTTCAATGAACTAAAAGAAGGTAGTAGTATAATTATCTTAACTTATATATATATATATATATATATATATATATATATATATATATATATATGTCTTGGTTACTTTTCTCTCATTGCTGGGACAAAGGACTCCACACCCAAAATGAAGGAAGGAAAGGTCTATTTTTTTTATTTTAAAGAGAGTAAAACAAGAGAGGACAGAACAAAGCAGATCAGAACAGAACAACATTAGCAACACAGCACTTTACAGTAAGACAGCCGGACATTAACAGTAGCTATCAAAATACCTCTTTCTCTGCTATAGTTGAGCATAGTTTCCAATACGATAATATCAAACATAACAAAATAGTATAAAACCACTCAAAAGAATGAAAGAATTATAGGACATTATGAACCAAATAACAGAGAATGATCAATGGCTACTGTAATATCTCATTTTCAATAAAAAATTTGTTTATGCTATCACATAAATTAAAATCCCAATAAGACACAACATGATAGAACCAATGGTAATAGTAGAGTAGAATCAAGGTAGGACTTCTAAGCAAGACGATATTAAATCAGCAATGGCTGCCATTTTGTTTTCTTCAAAACATCTGTTCATACCATCACACATAATAAAGTCAAACAAAACAGATTAAAACCATTCCAACTGATGAATGAAAACATTGAAAGGCTTCAAAGCAATGAAACGGCAAATCATGATTACCATAAAATCCTATATACTCTTACCAACTCTCATACTAGGGAAACTATATGGTATTTACACATGTTAATTTGGTTTATTTTGCTTATGAGTATGGTCTCAAGTTGTGTCCATTTATTTATAAATATCTCAATGTGATCATTCTTTATAGCTGAGTAGTACTCCATTGTATAAAAGTGCCACAACTTTTTTATCCATTCTTCAGTTGATGGGCACTTACGGTGTTTCCAAGATCTGGCTATTACAAATTGTGCTGCTATAAACATGGGTGCACATATATCATTGTGGTGTGATGTTTTCAGTTCTGAGAATATGCCTAGAAGTGGAATAGCTGGGTCAAATGGGACCTCCAAACCCAGCTTTTCAAGAAATCTCCAGACTGACCTCCACAGTGGTTGCACCAGTCTACACACCCACCAACAGTGCAGAAACATTCCTTTTTCCCTACAGCTTCTATAGCATTTGTTGTTGGTAGTTTTTTTTTTTTTAATTTTTTTTTTAATCCTGGTCATTCTTTCTGGGGTGAGATGGAATCTCAGTGTGGTTTTAATTTGCATTTCTCTCATGACTGATGATGAGCATTTTTTTCTGTATTTATTTGCTATTTGTGTTTCTTTATCTGATAACTGTGTATTCATTTCAGATGCCCATTTTTGGATAGGGTCTTTGAATTTTGAG